>JAOYNN010108725.1:0-11610 GCA_025770095.1 Goniobranchus kuniei | reverse complement strand
GACAGGCAACCAATGGAGTTCTTTCAGTACCGGGGTGATGGGGGCATTGGATTTTTTCAAAGTCACCAATCTAGCGGTCTTCTTTTGAATTTTTTGAAGCCTATTAAGTAAATAATTAGGAATTCCCTTCAACAATCAGTTGCAGTAATCCAGCTGACTAAAGATAAAGACTATCACAAGCAGTTTAGTTACATCTCTATCTAATAAGATCTTATTCTTCCAATGTTACGAATATGATAGTTGCATACTTTGATAATTTTAGAGACGTGATCTTGCATGGAAAGTTCACTATCTACAAATACTCCTAAATTTCTAACAATATTAGTATTTACAGGGACTTCACTTTCACCTACTTTCAGTTTTGTCATAGAAATGTCGTTCTTTGAAAACTTTCTTTTAATGTTCAGAATTTCGGTTTTATCATCATTTAATATTAATTTATTTTACTATCATCCAATTTTTAATTTCTAAAACTCATTCTTCTGCTCTTTTTACAACTTCAGCTTTGTCGTTCAAACATAAATGGAAATAAAGCTGCTTATCTGCTGCGTACATATGTAAGTCAAATCATATGCACTGATGATTTCATTTAAAGGCTGAGTGTAGAGAGAAAAGAGAAGTGGACCCAGAACAGAACCCTGAGGAACACCATATGTTAGATTTTTTTGCTGAGATTTGTGATTGTAGTCGATCAGTACAGTCTGAGATCTGCTTGACAGATACGATTTAAACCAATTCAAGACATTTCCAGTAAAATAAAATTTAGAATTTAAGCACTTCAATAACATTTCCTGATCAAGAGTATCAAAGGCTGCACTAAAGTCCAATAAAATCAGAACTACTATTTTCTTATCGTCAACATAATGAACTTTGTCATTATGGACACGAAGTAATGCACTTTCTGTACTATGATTGGGACAATATGCAGATTGGGACTTAGGTAAAAGGGCATTCTCCCTTAAAAAAGTGTGTACTCTTTTTGAAACAACTTTCCTGATAATCTTAGAGATCAAAGATAAGCTCGATACGGGTCTAAAATTTTTCAGATTTCCCATATCTAGGGATGACTTTTTTATAAGAGGTTTTACGATCGCTTGTTTTAGGTTATGTGGCATATCTGCCTGTGTTAAAATACAGTTTACAATCTGAGTTATCAATGGAACTAGCTGATCAGAACACTTTTTAATGACCCAAGTTGGGATGGGATCAAGCAAACATGACTTATTGGGACACTTATTCAGGATTGTTTCTATTTCTTCATCAGCAGCTGGAGCAAAATCAGATAACTTGGGAAGGTTATTAGAGGATTGCATATCATTAGATACAGACCCATTATCATTGTCTACAAATGATACATCAAATGAATCAAGATACGATCAAATATCACTAATCTTTGATTTAAAAAAGGATGAAAAACGGGTAGCAAGTTCTTCTGGGTTATCATAAGATGGCAAGTTATCCTTCTGAACCTTTTGATTTGACTTAGGCTGTTTATGGCACTAAATAAGTTTTTCACATTGTCTTTGTTGGCCAGCACGAAGTCTTTGATGAATTTTGATCGAATGCTAGTAATGAGTTGATTCCGTTGCTTCTTTAAGTTACGGTATAACTGGCAATGTATCACTAATTTAGTTTTTCTCCAAAGTTTCTCGGCAGTGCGAAGTTGATGTTTAAGTCGACGAATGTTGTCAGTATACTATTGCATATTAGGTCTCATAACGATGTTTTAGTAACAACAGGACAGTGGACGTAAAAAAATGTTAGATAAGCCTCCATTAAGAGTAGAGATCATTTCACCGAGATTCTGAAGATTTATAATATCTAAGAAATTTGTAAGAATTGACGAGTGTCCTCTCTAAGATCATGAAAATCAATGTTCTTAGTTTTCCGGCTAGAAATCATTTTGCGACTGGGAATCGGTTTCTCTGCATTTAACGCGATTGAAATATAGCTATGGTCCGAGATAGAGCAGTCCTCAGCTTTAACTGTGTCAACACATTTCTCCTCACGTCTCGTTAAAAAGAGGTCAAGTATGTGACCATCTTCATGAGTAGTTTCACCGACGTGTTGTATGAGATCAAATGATTCAAATAATTGCATAAACCGTTTTGTGTTGGTGTTTTCAGGTTTGTCCAAATGAAAATTAAAATCACCCAACACTAGGAGAGCTCCTGAACTATCAACCTTTTCGATCAGAAAATTTTTAAAATCCTCGAGGAACACAAAAACTTTTAGTTTATTTCTTTTTCATGGAGGACGATAAATTGCTACAAGTCTGAATTTAGATTTTCCTACTGTCATTATCAATTCCAAGTATTTAAATGACTTAAATTTACATTGGTTCTGTAAGTTCGACACTGATAGTGTATCTTTGTAGATAGGGAGGATGTCACCGCCCCGTTTTCCTCTTCCAGTGCGTTTGCAAACATTGGTAAATATATGCAATTCCTTCATTCTGTCCATCACTGCTGCTGTCTGTTTCACGTTTCCTCTTCGGAGTGCCAGAAGGTCAACTGGTCTATTATGAAGTGAACGACCCATTTTGTTATTATTCGTCCAGGCTCTGTACGCTACGGTTGTGTTTATGTTGACCGTGGCCGTGAACATTACGATGAATGAGATCACATTCATGACACAATGGATAGATCTAAATTTTCAAAGGTAGCTTAAAATTGAGTGTTTAAAATCCAGAACGAAAAGCAACGCTGAAAACATGAATATAAGACGAATAAAATGATATAAGTTTGATGTAAATCCAGAAACAACAACACATGAAAATTTCTAATCAAAAGCGGAGCATGAAAGAGGCGGCCCACGGCGCTAACGAACAACATACACAAGAAGAAGAAGAAGAACAAGAAGAAGAAGGAGGAGGAGGAGGAGAAGGAGGAGGAGAAGGAGGAGGGCGAGGACGATTAGGTCGAAGGGGAGGAGGACGCAGACAAAGAAGAGGATGATGAGCAGGTGGTGGTGGAGGAGGAGGAGGAGGGGAGGGGAAGGACGAGAGGAGTAGAAGGAGAAAAAAGAAGATAATGATAATTACCGTGATGATAATGATGATGGTAATGATGATGATATGAAGAGGAGGAGGAGGAGGATAACGATGCTGATGACGAAGATGATGAGAATGAGGATAATAATGATGATGATGTAGAGGATGATGATGATAATGATGATGATGTAGAGGATGATGATGATGAGGAGGATGATGGTGATGATGATGATGATGATGATGATGATGTAGAAAGTGTGGTAAACCAACGTAAAAATGAAAGTTATCACGAAGGGGTAAACAGCATGCGCGTATCATTATGATATTAAGACAGCCACCGCAGTTCTATCCACGAAACCTGAAATTTAATTCTGGGTGGGCGTCACGAAAGCTTAAAACAGCATCTCATGCACAGTTCTGTGTTTTGTAAATATTCCTGACCCTAGAGATTCGTCAAACTATAAGGGTGTACATGACGTCTCAGTTACTGCGATAGGCATCGCATGCAGCGTGAGAAGGAAGGAAAATGTATTAATAAGAAGAGGCAAGTATGCTGTAATATAATTTTCTTATGAAGCCTAAACCCCAGAGAAACGTGCTCATGGTATGAACATAATATTACATGAATGATGTGTATCCAGACAATATGATGATCTTGTACTATTTACTTGAAGGTTGACTTTCGGTCGATTTAATTCTGCATTCCCTTCGAGTTCAGTCTTTGCCATGAAAGGAATGAAACGACCTAAAAAAAACAACCAAAAAACAACAAAAGGTACTTTTTAATGTTACATCATTGATTCTAACCCAGGTAGATTTTCTTACGGCAATATATGAGTGCGTAATATGAGAGAGAGAGAGAGAGAGAGAGAGAGAGAGAGAGAGAGAGAGAGAGCGGGAGAGAGACAGACAGACAGACAGACAGACAGGGACCGTGGGCGTGTATGGTGTATGTGGGTGCGTGTTTGTGGGTGTGTATGTGGATGAAAAACGGGGCAGGTGAGGGGAAAGACTGAGGAAGCTTGCTGATTTTTATCATGGTGTGTGTTGACGAGTGTGTATGAGATCAGACAGATGGCAGAGGATGAGCATGAACTCTGAACATTATTTTCTTTTGTCTGCATTACAGTCAATCCTATTTTCACCTTACGGAACTATCCGTCAGGGCATATGAAAATTAGATCGTCGTACAAAAAAATTGGTCTGTGATTGATCAAAAGCTGTAATATAGTTCGAAGCGTACTGATTTTGCTAATAGGCATCATTTCAACGATTTTCCATATGGTTCGACTGTGGTACTGAATATTTCAGACCTTGAAAGGTTGTCAGAATAGATATCAGGCATACATTAAAATTACTTTATTTTGTGCCTAATTTTCTTTACAGAATTTCAACATGATTTCCCTTCGTCTCATGTACCTGGAGAGAAAAAAGTTCCCATAGTTCTGCTGACTAATTTTCATGCTGTAAGTAAATTAATAAAATATTGAAGCTAAGCAATTATTGTAAAATTGTTCTCAGAAGCGGATATCCGTAGGTGAGATAATAGGGGAGATAATAAAAACAAATAGTGAACCGGCCTGAGAGAAGAAAGAGAGGAATAGTCTGTCAGTAGGTAATAGATAAGCAGGAAGATGAAGGGAGGGACACTCCATTACAAACTTGCTTAGATCGCATTAGGTGGGAGGGAAACAATGGTCTGAATTACAAATGATGTGTGAAGGAACATTTAAATATCAGAGATGTGATTACAAAACTTAGAGAAAAATAATTACCTCTATTAAGGTATTATGAGAGATCCTGTTATGCTGAGATGAAGTTGCCTTGCTGTCTGTATGGGATATTCTATCCCTTTCTATGATACTTTGGTTGTTGTTGTTTTTAATGAGACTACAATTCAATGTGATTCAGAGTGTGTATGACAGTGGATATGCGTTTGTCTGAGAACGGTTCCTCGCTCCGTCTTTATAAAGCTGTCAAAGCACGAGACGCAAGGGGATGAGTTGGCATCAAATTTAAACGTCTGCGATTGTAAGGATATGAAGTTGGTTTCGGGTCGGGAAGATCTCATTTAAACTTCAGAGCGTGCCGTATTTCTCTTCGCGCATGCCTTTTTACTGCACGTGCAAAAAGACCCCCTACCCTCAAAGACAAATTGAAGTGCACGCGCCGTCTAGACAGAAGACTTAGCCTTTAGTTGTTGTTCTTTTTTTTCTGGGTGAGTGTTTTAAATCTCTGGCTTTGACTTAAAGGAAGATAACCCGTTCCTGGTCTGGACACTTCGACTACAATCCAATCAGTAGTACGATGGCAAATGTAAAGACCGACTAGATCTTTCCAAGATTTTCAGACGAAATTGTTACACCATTAGAAGGGAATACAACCTCTAGTTCAAGTTCTAGCTGTTTGTTTAGATGTGTTAATTCAGTAATTGTAGTTTGATTATTTGCTTGTTCCTTGCTCTTCTATCCTTTTGAATTTTCTCTCTTGTTTTCGATTTTACTTTCTTTTTTTTCTTCAACGATAACGAGGAAATTTATTATCCGCTTAGGGAAAGGAGTGCCACTTTTTATGAATCTTGGCGTTTTGAGGGTTCAGAATAGGAGGAGTGTTCCGCTAATTTACAAGGTTTCATGTTTTTGACAGTGGTGTTGTTGGACTCCAGAAACAGAGCCAAGTTGTCGAAACAGAAACAGAAACAGAGCGAAATTTGTTTTGAGTTGTTTTTCATTCACGTCTGTCTTTGTAATGTGATCATTCTCTTCTTTTCCCACACAAATTCAATACACTGATCTTTCCGATATAAATAATTTTAAAAAAAAACAAAACACCATTTAAAGAACATTCCATTTCCTAATTATAACAATCTTCCTGTTTGTAAATAAGACCAACAGAAGAGGACCGGAATAGAAATTATGTAAACTAATATTAAATGCATGCTATGTAATGTTGTGCATGAACAAATCAGCATAGAGAAAGAAATGACTGTAAAAGACAAGATAAAGAGAGTCGTCGGTACACTTCATCAGTTTTGTGCTTTTTTTTTTTTTTTTTTTTTAACAAAATCGTTACAATTGGTATACGTGATACATATTCATGTAGAGAAAGGATTTGACCCGATAGTACCCGGTGATAGCCTCTCTTGTCACCGAAACTTGAGTTGTTTATCTTTACAAACATTATAGTGCAATCTTCTGCTTGGGTATCTACCTAAAGATCAATGGCACAAGTGAGAGTTGAAATTAATTTCCATATCATAGTATGGAGTCAAACGTAAATCACAATCTATAATGTGGACATGTGCATACTCTTTGATTCAGTAAAGACATTCCAAAATGATATTTAGTAAGATCGATATATAATACATACTTTTTGGCACTGTTACAGCCATTTGGGATAATGAGAGAATATTTTAGCAACCCAACTATTTGGCATTTGTAGTATTCATCTATTTCCGACGTGTCCGAATATTTGGAATCTTCCTCATCACATGTGAAATTGATCTTCATAATATGATCTTTATGTACACTGACGCTGTTAAAATATGTGAAGGGTTCCTTAATTCCATTCAAAGAATCAGCCTGTTAAGTTCTTCGTGTTTGACTGTGGACTATAGTTGACAATACATATATAATAAAGCAGTTCACTTATTTACACATAATTGTGATCGAGAAGAAGATTAAAAAGTGAGATTGAAAATATCATCAGTCTCGTTTATTACCTAAGAATGAAGATTAATTTCATAATGTACTTTCCCACACTGTGGCGGGGTATCACCCTGCTTATTGAAGAAATGGACAAAAGGGTTATTTATTTCTATTTGTAATTTATTGCGTTTAACGTCACTTTTCAACATTGAAGGTTATCCAAGTGACGGTGAGATTTAGACATGTTTATGTACTACCACACATGAGCCATAAGATCACACAACTCAAAATACTCACCTACTCACAGTATACTGACACCGGGCCGACCAGTCGTAGAACTGTTCTCATAATGCTGAGTGCCAAGTGAGACAGTTACTTAAATGCCACTAAAGTCTTAGTTTTGACTCGGCCGGGGATCGAATCCCCGACTTTCCGGTTTCGAGTCGGACACTTTACCACATGGCCATTGAACCGACAAAAGAGAGTACAAATAAAGAAATTGACTGTTCTGACAGGAGTAGAAGGTTGCTTGTTTGAGAATGCATACTGGCACTTTCAAACTTACGGCCAAGGAGGCCTCCTCAGAGGTTACGAAAGTTCCCGAAGGTACAAAAAATAACAAAAACAAGACTAATGGTATAGTCGAACGAACAGGTGATGAAAAAAATAAATATGTTTAATAACTTGTAAAACATGTGAAATGCGAACCCAAACTCGTTTGTGCACGTTTTAAGGCATTACGAACACATCTGCCAAATGAAATGGTCGCGGATGCAGAAATTTAAAAAAAACTGTTGCCATCAACTTGGCTTGAACCCAGATTCAAATATTATTAGACACAAGCATAATAATACATGACTGGGTTTTTGTGGAAAGCCGGTTGAATTGTCATTGATTTCAAGTGTTATGTCTAGATTAAATAATAATAATAATAAAACAAAAAACAATATCTGTATTTGCCACGCACTTTGTCTCGGTAAAAGGTTCAAACTTAAGACGTATATTTCTATTCAAATTATTTTTATGTAAAAGAGGCAAGCAGGTAACAATTTCCTGCGTGGGATTTCCCCTGAATGTCGTTGTGGTTTCTTTCGCCCTTTTTGAAGCATAAGGCATGATGCTTTTTATATTTAATTATTTGGAAAATAGATTTATTTCCCTAGATCTGAGAATTGTGATCATTATTGTCTTTATTTTACCGTGTTTGTTTAGAATAAGAATTAACCGAAATGCGTAGTAAAGTAGCCTATTCGAAAGAAAATCCCATCTACGGACATTTGCAAGTCAAGAGATATTCAGGGCTGGTATCAGTGCAAGCGCATGCCAAAGCGGATCTCTTATCCTAAGTGCATTTGTTGCAGCTGAGGAAAGATAAAGGAAAATTTTAAATACTGCATGTAAATGAAAACAGAGGTCTCTTAATTCAGAGATGAGAGAGAAACATAGGCACCGGCGTTACCTAATTTTGTAATTTTGTTGTAGTGGATGAAACAAAATGTTAGAATTTGCTGGCTTAAATAAGGAGATCTGGTAGCGGGGAACCGTGACATAAAAGTGATAATGGCTTGAGTTACACGCAAGGAGAAATGTGTCTGGAAACGACCTTATCTTAATACCATAAAATTTCAAGTTTTACAAGCACAGTGTTGGCAGTTCTAAGACAGTGTATGAGGTTACCACTTGAAGAAAAAGTGAAATGGCGAGCCGTGAGCTCGATAAAGAGGTTGGAAGCTGATGTGCGTAACGATGATGCTGACAACAACGATGATGATGATTTTTATCAGCAAAGCTGTGATCACACGCACTTTATTGGTCTTGAAATTTTTGACACCGGCAAATGTGGAAATGGCTCACGTAAATAGATACAACTTGACATGCTAACTTATAAGCTTTTCTCATTCTCTTCTTAACGCTACCTACTTACATCTTGATTGCTTAAAAGTTTCACAATTTTCTGTAAACAGCAGTTATACTCAGTAGAGAATGGATTATTTCTGTTGTGCTTTATGGAAATACTTCAAACGTTTTCTGTTGTTTGGTTAATCATTGGCCCACAGTCAGTCTATAAGGAATTGTATTCAAATTAATGCATTAACTTCATAATAATAGCAGTGAATTTATCTTCTTTAATCTTTTTAAAGATTGCTCAGAGAACTTGCTGAATTTGAAAACGGACTTCTAAAGCTTAATGGGATGCATGATAATATTATGTATCCTAGAGTTTCCCTGAAAAATTTGTTTAAAAACGGAATTTTGAACTTATCATTGTTGTAAGCCCCTTTTCCATTCTGTGACCGTAGTTTACCACAGCACAATGTATGTATGTATGTATGTATGTATGTATGTATGTATGTATGTATGTATGTATGTATGTATGTATGTATGTATGTAACATGTATGTATGTATATTTGTATGTATGTATGTATGTCAGATCGATATCCATGTAAACATGAGCACAGCTTTATTTTTGTTTTGTTTTTTCTATCTACATTCCCCATAAATATTATCCACATAATTAATTTGCACTACGAGCAGATGAAAGAATTTTTTATAAAAATCTGAGCTCTTAATGATAGCATTTATGAAATATGATGGCATGTATCTGGGCAATACCAGGTCTGGTAGACACAAAAAGATGCTTTCATGAACTTTATTCTGCTTATTTAAGAGATTTATTATATGCCGAAAGACTGAGGCACGACGATACTCAATGCGGTATATTATATCGACAAAATATTATCTGTAGCTGTAATGAAACTCTGGTCAAAAGTGAATCAAGAAAACAAGGTCAAGCTAACTGAGGAAATAAGAAGAGGAGATAAACAGGTGGGAATGTATGGAAAGCATTTGCTCCAGTGGTCACCTGGATTTACTCCAGGTTTTATGGGTGCGACGAAAGCAGAGAGTTAATGCCCCTTTCGGCCACGATATTGCACTTTCTTCCATTTACTGCCAGCTTTTATCCCAGGCGTATGCTGAGGATGTTAGACATTCGGAAAAACTGGACTTTCACAGCTTTATTTCATTATTCCTTCATACTTTTTCACGATTTCCTCCAAGGTTGTTTCCTCTTGTAATGCTTCTCCATGTTTCCTTTACATGATGAAGTGTCCGCAAGCTGCTCTCAATTTGGGGGGAGTCCATTTTCATTTTCATTCTCGTTCCATCGGTTTTGTTGGTTCAATTTGTCTGCAGTTGTTTCCCTTTTTTTAATTCCTTTTTTTTTTCTTTATTATTCTGCTTATCTTGAGGAAATTGCTTCGGTTTGGTAGCATCTCACCGTTCATGGTTAAATCAAGAAGGTTGTTCAGAACTCAAAGTCAGTTTTATTCCTCATTAGATTCGTGAGGTCGAAGTAAATCTATGCCTTATCTTTCTTTACGAACGGACATGAACAAGACCCGTTCCATTATTCCACCTGATGCTACAGTTCTCTAGTCACAAAGTATTCCTAATTGTTACTGAACAAAACTCATTGGTACTCTACCGTATACTTCCAGTTGTGATATGAAAAACATTAAAGGCGATGCTGAAGATAAATTTCTTTGTGATGAATTCATTACTTGAGATAAGGTTTTGAAGAGGCTTGTTATTACTAACATTCATTTGATCTACACATACTAAAGCGATGCTTTTTGGTGTTCTCACAAGAGTGGTGAGAAATATCACGACGCACATGAAATGATGGCAGGTGACAATTAGGCTGACATTGATGATGCTGAAGAAGACAGAACGATGGATAGGAAGAGTTTGAAGTGGGATAGGTGTACTGCAACAGTAAGAGAAGAGGGACGCTGTGGCCAAGTGGATAAGGCATTGCACTGGAATCCGAACGCTGCGGGTTCGAGCCCTACTGTGGCACAGCGGTTTTTTCCCCGGCCAAGAACATTTACCCCTATTGCCCTGGCGATGCTGCTCTGCAGTACTGCCGTGCACGGGCCGATTATTTTAACCGACTAATCGAGCCAGCGGTCCTGATTGGTTGGTCGATCCATCCAAAAACCTCAGCTCGTTGCCAGTTAACGATCCTTTGAATTTGGACTGTTTTAGGTCGAGCCGAGTTGGTCTACAGTCCACAGCCTTACGATTTTTGTTTTTGTTTTTTTTTTTAAAAATTCACTTAAATGAGCCTGATAATATTATTGTCTTACATCTCCCCCTTACTGTAACCTCCACCCCCACCTCAAGTTTGACACGTATTGCGTCGCCGTCTTGTCTTGTGTCATGCTGTTAACCATTCGGAAGGGGAGGGAGGGGTGGCATGGTACGGTCTTGCTGTGATTATATCTCACTGCAGGCCGGATTTCTAATTACTTGTTCGCATTTGGTGATGAGTTGAGCATTTCGTCGGTTAATCGCTGACCAAACTCGTTGGCTCTGCATCGATTTGGTAATCTATGGGTTGATCCTGCCTTAAAGATCGAGTTGGGATCGGTTTCAACGGTCTTTCATATTAGCCTAAGCTCGAGCCGAAGACATCGCTTAGCCGGCCCACCACTGCTCTGCAGCTGACGCTAGGTTTCCTCTCGGTCTTCCTTCAAGAGAAACTAAAAGAAAAATTACCCCGGCGACATAACAGGCTTATAGATGTATTTAAAAGGGCCAGCTTAGGCTGAAAACTCCATGGTTTATATAAAATAAATGCTTGCTTGGTAACAGTGATATACGAAAAGAATAGTTTCATTTAAAGACAGGCAAAGCTTTGCTTTAATCTTGGTCTTAATCTCTAAAAATCAATACATTTATGACGCTACAGAACCAAACTAAACTTCAAGCAGGAGCCTTCCAAAGTTTGCAAGTCTTGATCCTCAAGAGATACTCGCCCAACGGCCACTCAGTTCCATTCCAGGGGTTTGGTAGTACACCCAACGGCCACTCAGTTCCATTCCAGGGGTTCAGTAGTAGTAGTAGTAGTAGTAGTAGTAGTAGTAGTAGTAGTAGTAGTAGTAGTAGTAGTAGTAGTAGTAGTA
>JAOYNN010108614.1:0-11611 GCA_025770095.1 Goniobranchus kuniei | reverse complement strand
CTAGCCATAACAGGAAAAATCGAAGGCAAACGCAGTAGAGGTAGGCAGAGAATAACTTTTGTTGAAAGGCTTAATTCGTGGGCAATACAGAATGGTAACAACAACGACCTTATAATGTTGGCTGAGGACAGGTATGAGTGGAGGAACAGGATCGCCAATGTCTGTTTCAGACATGGTACCTAAAGAAGAAGTCTGTCTGTCTGTCTGTCTGTCTGTCTGTCTCTCTCTCTCTCACACACACACACACACACAGAAAGCCTATACGGAGGAGAAATTTCAAACTAGAACCTCACAAATTTCATTTTGCCGGCATGTAACGGCGATCTAGCACCCATGATACTATGATACTGGATCGAAGTAAACCTCTATCTAAAAAACAATAATCCCTGCTATGAACCCAAGATGGCGACGGTGAAGAGGAAAATGGAAAGAGCATGTGCGCGATGACAGATTTCTGATCAGTTCCAAAAATACTTTCAGTGGTATCGCGCTTTCATCACATGATTTAGAAGCAACACGCCATTAAATGGTTGCCACAAAGTTTTTGAAGATAAGGGATCCAAATTCCAGGGAAAAATAACAAACAAAAAATAAAAGATGCAAAATTGACAAATTTACACCACATGAAAAAAATACGTCTTCTTCCTCATTATCTTCATCTATACTGTTAAACTTGATAAATTAGGGGCCATCATTGTCATTTCTTCTTAACCAAAATGTCGTGCTTCTAACTTTAATTTTCCAACTTAATTTCTTTGACAACAAACAAAAGTCAAAGCTGGCAACCAAAAGATGTGGACGCTATCGGTCCAAATAAAGGGAGAAGCAATTTGCACAACGCGAATTTAAAACAATTTGTTTTTACTTCATTAAGTCCAAACACACATTACCGATAACTGAAGTAAAAGTCTCAAGTTAGCTTTTTGTCAAATGTATCAAACATGGCTGTATAAATGTTTGATCAGTTGTTAAATCCATGTACTAAGGGAAAAATTTAATGGAGCCAAAGAAACCCACTAATCTCCTTTGTGCTATTATTTTTTAAGATAGGATATTATCAATGCATTGATGTTGCTGTGTGTATTTTCGCTGGTTCACAAAGATAACCCGATGTAGAGCGAGCTAGTTTTCTTCCATGTTCTCTCTGCTTGGCGTCATCTTCTTTTAACCTCTTTGATGCGCAGAGAAATCCAAGGTGATACAGGTCTCTCAGAGTGCCAAACTAATGCCAAATTCATTTATAACGGCCCAAAATACGTTGGAAAAAATGTATCAGAAAGCGCACTGCAATTCTATAAATATAATCGGCTGGCAACTCTTGGGTTTGATCAAGAGTAACACAATATCTCAAAATCGTAATCTGAGTCAAAAAAAGAGTAGATCTACCATCCTCTGTTATATGCTCAAAGAGGAATTCAAGAACTAACGACACATCTGCTTTAATCACACTTTGATCCTCCGATGGTTTTATTAAAGCTTTTAGACAGGCTTGTACTTATTTTTCTGTTTTTCGTTTGTTTTGGGTTGGTTTTTTGGTTTTGTTTCTCGTGTTTGTTTGTTTTGTTGTTTTTTTTTTGTCTTTTTTTTTTTTTTTTGAAAACAACACAAAATAGTGAGAGGAAGCCATCATTGACTGGTAAGGTCTTGATGGCTGACTTCCACTAAGTGTTTCCACAAAGACGTTGACGTTGACAAAGGAGATCAAATCAATGCACTCTTGGGCGATTTGGGTTTGTTTTGAAGTTTTGAAGCGATGCGGTCGAGCTGAATCACCAGGCCCTTTTCAACTTGGTTAAGAGCTGGATATGTCAAGACATTTCATTTCCATCTCTCTTCAAATAGAAAGACGACGCTTGATTATGACATTGATCATAATATGTAGCAGTTTATTGTAGGACTAACTGAGACTTTGTTGAATCTTGACGCCTCACTCAAAAGCCTCTTTTATAAATGAACGATCGACCTGAGCCTAGGTGTTGACTGTAACTTGAAATTGTAAATTCAAGATCATCTCAAATGCCGCGCATCTGCTTAAACTTTGTGTTGAGGTTGACCATCACAACTGCGCGAGTATGTGAGTATAGGTGTTATAAAGATGCAAGTGCGTGTGTTGGAAATATTATGTATGTTTATTGATTGATTGATTGTGGATTATGCCCAATACATCCAATAGGAATGGGGGTGATCTCAGGGCTTCCTTGTCATTTTTTCCGTATTATCTGAATTTGGTCTCCCATACACTAGTTCATACTGAACGGAGCTCGTGCTGTACCGGTAGCGATACAAAAATGTCCGCCAGTGCGGACCCCATTCACAGGAAAAACATTTCCTGCATAGACTGCGCAACACTTATAGTTCATCTGTCAAGGGGCTTAAGCTCAACCCCATTTTGATTCGTTGCATGAAACCGAAATACAGTGTAATATGAATTATGATCGTATTGACATAATATGACTGGAAAGTCGTAATAATTACAAAGCAATCGTCATGGTTGGCAGCCCTGCACCACCCGGTGCATCTTAAAAAACTGAGACCCAAAAATGACTTATTTGTCCCCACCATTTGAGAATAGTTTATAAATCATCATGAAATGTGATGAGAATGATTAGACCAACGTACAAAACTGACCAGAGGATTTTATCCAATAAGCATAATGCTTTAATGAAAATTGAATTTTTGTAAAAATTTGTGGGTACTTTTTGTTACTCTTTATACATTTTTTCCCACCATTCATAACAAGAAAATTGCAATAAAAAGCAATTATCCCTCTAATTATTTTCAGATTTTGGATCAAAACAGGTCTATACAATTTTTAAACAAGACAAATAACAAAATGTGAAAGTCTATCACATTTGAAGTTGTGAGAAATTCGTTTGTAAAATCCAACCGTTGCGGTCCATGGCAACCGGATGCAAAGGCCCAAAACATATTACGTTTCAACTCAGCATCTCATGGCCATCAAACCTGTACATGACTCAAATTGATCTAATGTAAAAGAAATAACTTTGTACCCGGTCATTTTCACTTAGGGTGCGAGAAAAAGAGGGCCTAACTTTGGGAGACAATATCTCTATAGTGTATGTATTCATTCAAACCAAATAATTTGTAGTCCTTATAGTAAAATTACCTATCACGTCAGGCTTACTACCCTCACACTCACCCTGTAATTTAAAATATGTTTTTTCATATTTCTATCACAACTGGAGTCAATTTTCATATTTTCACGAACAAAATCACATGTTACAGAAATTGCAGTAATGTCGCAATGTTTCACAGGCTTAATAACAACCATTGCTCTTTCAGTTTCACTGGCAATGGAAAGGAGAACATGAAGTCCCCTTGACAACTGTTTTCATGAAGTTCCCTTGACAACTGTTTTCCTGCAACCCACCGTGATAAACAATAGCTCTGTTGTGGTCGGCCAAATCTAGATCAATATCTTCCTCTAAATTCTTCTCTTTCAACTGCTCTCAGGCATACTCATTATCAGTATCAGACTGGAGTAATTTGAGATTTCACAGTCAAAAGGTCCCTGACTGAAAAATACCCACATATCTAGCGTTTAGGCCTAATCTAGATCTTGACCTTACTAATTTAGATCTAGTTCTTGATCTAAGATATGTATTAACAAAACAGCCAATGCTACATGTAAGTTTACATCTATATCTAAATCAGTCAGCGCTGTCTCTGTCTTAAGAAATGCATTCACGCTTAACAGGCTGTAAGTCTTGTTCTAAATGTTCTGTGTTGCTGTTGATCAGGAGAGTAAAATGTCATTGCAAAGTGCCGCGAGCATGGCCGTGGAATGTGTGCTATAGAAATGCCATCTTTACTTTACCTTTAGATCCGATCTCTAGATATCTACATTTAGATCGGATAAATTTTTAATTATGACCAAACACTGGCCAAAGCTTTCAAAGCAAGGAGCAAAGGACATTTGACTCCAAATGTTGCACTCACAAATGTTGGAGTAAGCAGATAATACTGGTGGGGATAGGACAATGTCTATCGAGACCAACCAAAGGCAAGGCTTTGGGCTTAGTTTAGCTTAAACCAAGTGTAGCCTATCACAAAAGAAACAGTCAGTTATTAGGATCTGGACTTAGTTCAGTTTCAATCAGTCAGCTGAAAAGCTAAGACAAATGGTTGATGGACATTTTTGCAGAAGATCCAGATGATGTAAGGCCTAACATGCCTCTTCATAAGGCTGAAGTCTTTCATTTTGAAAATGCACACCTTCCTATACGATGAAGCATATCCTCCGTCAGTAAAGATTTTGTGGAAATACTCGCAAAAGTACTCATTAGTACTCATGCCCATATCTAACATCGCAAATACATATTTTGTGAGTTAAGAAACGATTGTGAATTTTTACTGTTGTAAGTCAGACCCTGATTTATGCTAATTTCACATATTCAGTGTAATATCCTCATATTTCAGTATTTTTTTTCATACTGGTTGGTAAATCTGTTGCAGTGCATACAAAATGTGTAACATGTACCTTAAATATTAATTTAATAAAGATTCAATTATTTCAAATAATGCGCCTATGAAACGTCTATCCAAGGAAAACGACAGAGAGAAGTTTCTATTGTACACCATGCAGCACACAGTGTAATTTGAAAATGATCTCAACTTAGCATCTTTATCATGAAGTTAATCAATTCTGTCGGAAAGTGATGGTTTCAGCTGTGGTCATTTCAAACAGAAAGAGTCGCATTCATTGCATCAATGCACAAATTGAAGAAGTGAACTCTGGGAATACATCAAGCTGTAAGAGGACAAATTGGTAACTGATTTCCAGAACTTGTACGCTTAGAATGGCTTAATTTTTCAACAGGAAGGAGCACTGCACCATCCAGCCAAGCTGCCCAAACATTTTTGCAAATAAACAATATCAATTTCATTTTAATAAAAGAATTGCCCTTCAAGAGTCCAGATCTCCACTCAATGGACTATGCAATTAGGCCTCATTGTCAGAGAGAAAGTGTATGTGTAAGCGACTGTTTCACTGAAGAAAAAGTAAAAAGGACCGTAACTGTTAACAAACAATATCATCCTGAAAGAGGCCTTTTTGGACAGTAATTGCTCAAAATGGAGGTTCAACAAATTACATTAAACACTGATTGTCTGTTTCCAATTCATGATATGGACATTTTAACATGTACAGGTACATTGGTTACCACCAATGAACCACTCAACACTCAAGATCTTTGAAATTTTTGGCACTAACTAAATACAAATTGATTTATGTGTGTGTGAAATTTACAGGCCTCTGGAATTTGTTGTTCAGACTCTTAATATTAACTTACCCGCATGTTTCCCACTCTCATGGTGAAATTAAATACATACAAGGACTTTTTATAGACAATTTCAGAAAAAATCAGGACCTTTTTATGGCAGCTCAACCAAACACATTTATTGCCATAGAACATGTATCAAAACATAAGCATCTAAATAGTGTTAAGATATCCGTAAAACCTATCACAATTTATAACAGTCAGAAACTTATTGTAGAGAAATGAAAAACAGTGCAGGAAAAAATTTTGTAACGACTTTAAAATCAAAATACTGAAAATAGTTCAAGAAAAGTCCTGAATCCAAATACAGTAAATCTACAAAAACACATTTCAATGCTGCTGTAATTTATCCATCGCCTCTTGTATTTGTTTTTCAAAAGAATCAAGCTCCTTTTTCTTCTCACCAGCTGCCCTCCTCATGCTGTTTGGTCATAACACAAATTCCATATTCCCTGTCTTCTTACACTCGTTTGAGTATTCTACAGAACTGGTCATTAAAATGCCAATTGCAGATTTAATCATTTGTGCAAAGCCTCCATCTCATCAACAGTCTCTTCTTCTGCTTTGCTCTTATTGCATCTACTTTCATTCTCCTCCTTCCTCTTCTGCCAAGTGCTTAGTATGACATCCAGATCTGGCTGATCTAGCAGACATGAGCATTTGTTTAGAAATTTTGATCTTGCAGTCACCTCCAACAGACTTAATGTATTCCTGGCACAGTCTTCGTGCAAAGTTTGGCCATGATCATTCTCGCTTATGACATCCTTATTCGGGAACAATTCCCTTTCCACTGATGCCTGTCCATGGTTCGGAACAAGCAGCTTCATGACTACCTTCCTCCCTAGATTGGGATATTTGCTGTGGAGGCAAGAGTATAATCCTTGTCCTTCTTGAATGTGGAGAGAATCTCTGCCACTTTTCGTATACAATCTGAAAAGGAAAACATGAAGGCAACACAATCTTCTTTCTTTACAGGGCCAGCATCAACAAGTATCCTGAGACTCTTCTTGAAAAGAAATTTAGTTTCAGTTGGAGTTTGAACCATATATGCGTTTGGGATCAAGACAGATTATGGACCTTGCTAGAGATAAAATTGGGGGTGATTTTTTTCAGCATTTTTTTTTTTTGGATGTGTTTAGCATCTAGCTCAAGAGATAATATATCCCTGTCTGAGACATTTTTTTTAAGCTGAGGAGGTGATTAACCTGTCTGCTAGAACAACATCTCCTTGTGGTTTTTCACATCATCTAGATCCGCAGAAAGCCACTGTCCACATGTTTGGAGATTTTGCAATTTAATCTGGGGTAAGAAATTGCTCTGCTATACTCTAGATCATGGAAAGAAGGTTGTGTGCAGAAATGGCAACAGAGGTCTATACGATTGGTAATCAGCTTGAAAGGGGATCGCCAGTTTAGATAAGCTCAGGGCGAAATGAAACTTAGCCTCTAGGAGGGTGTTGTGAGCCAATCTCACTGGCTCCCAGATTTACCTACACGGCAGCTATCTTGGTGGTCACCATGCAAGTCTGGTAACAGTTGTCAAGCTGTTGTTATATGCCGTTGGACCAATCAGATATCCACATTTCTATGTTTCGAAACTTTCCGTCTATCCTTGAGTAGGATGATATATTCAATGGATGTTGTCACAATGTCCCCCATGCTAGAATTTAACTTAACCCCCAGCTATTTAACCCTGGTCTTATGTCACTTCTGGCCGACTTGACAGTGTGTTTGGCCCCTTGGTCGCAAGATGGACTGCTGGTTTCGTAAGTGGTTCTGAGTGATGATTCCCTGTACATGGATGGCTGACAGGCAAGTGTTTTGATTGTTTGTATGTTCAATTGTGTATCGTTGTGTGACTGCCTAGGTATAGATCTAAATTCCCCATTAGAGTCAGAGATATTGTCATTTCCCTTTATATAGTAGAGTGCCAAAGTAAGCATACACTTTCATCAAAGAGTGTGTAACGAATACCATAAAGATAACATTTGAAAAAAGATATCATTTGAAATAAAAATTTATTTCCAATAGCTTACAAAAGACCGTTCTCCAATATCTATATTCTTCTTTACACAGGAAGCCGTTAAAGAATCTCGGTACAAAAAATCAGTCGCAATATAGAATATATACGAAAATATAAAAGTCAGTAATGTGTATGTCCACTATTTACATTAACAAAGCATGTAATTCTTCTCCACATTGAACCTGTAATTATAAGGTAAAACAGCTTGGTGATCAGTTATACTGTCCATATTCGAAGTAAAGGAAAAAAAAAGTTTGTATTGGTTGGTTGGGGTCTGATTTTGAGCAGTTGTCGACTCATTATGTCCCACAAATGCTCAATACAGTTCATATCTGGCGAAATCTCTGGACATTCCTTTACCTCGATTTTCTGCTGTCTCAAAACGTTCTTGGTCTTGACTGCCCTATGGGAAGGGGCGATCTTGTACGGAAATACGATGTGCCTGCCATTTCTTCTCTCTCATTTGATGAATGGGCAGACTGTAGGCATTAAAATGTCTTCAGTTTAAGTGTCAGCATTCAGAGTGTACTTAACTCAAATAGGAGGTGATTTTCTTCGACTCAAAATCATATGCACCATTTACTAAAGCTTATAACGTATTAATGACCTACCAGATGATAATAAAGTTTTAATAAACCCCTTCATATTTCAAGGTTTTTCGCCATGCAAAATATGTACTTTTTTTTCTCTGATCATTCCCACATTGCGACTGAATTTTCTACCAAAACAAAAAATTAACAACCCACTGAATAAAAAATGCAGCAGCTTTTTCAACTCAGTTTTTTGCAACTTGGTGAAAAAAAAGTAATAATTTCAAGTGATTTCTGTTTCATTCATCACACTAATGGGGTCTGGTGTTCAGGCTGGTTTACAGACGGGCATACACATTACTGACTTTTACATTTTCCTTTCCTATACATTCTATGGGTGGCCCGGTAGCTCAGTTGGTAGAGCGGCTGACTGCCATGCGAGGTGGCCCGAGTTCAACCCCCAGCCGGGCAGTGGTTTTTTTCCGGGGCCCCCTGTTCACCCAGCAGTATAAATGGGTAGCTAGGTCTTTCTAGACTTGGCGGAAGTAAAGTCGGCGTGGAAAGCAATGGCAAACTACCACATTATGCCGTATGCCTAATATAATTAGGGCTCTTCCCCTAATTCCCCTTTACTCAGTCATGGGTTCGGGACTAACTTTACTTTTTTTCTTTAAACATTCTATATCGCAACTTTGATTTTCTGACTGACATTCTTTGACGGTTTCCTGTATAAAGAAGAATAAAGATATTGGAGAATGATCTTTTGTAAGCTATTGGAAATGACTTTTTGTTTCAAATATCTATTTTGTTAAGGTTATCTTTATGCTATTCGTTACACACTCTTTGATGAAAGTGTACACTTACTTTTGCACTCTAGCATTCGCCATGTAAAGTTACTCTTAAATATAAATCATTTCTCTTCCCGTTTAGGGTTAAACTCTCTCCTTTAGTCTAATACTTTGTTGTAGCATTTAAAAAGGTTATTTCCCTAAGGAACCCAAGTTTGCTCATTGATACCTGATCATACATTTTTCCCCTAATAAATGTATAAACTGTATAAGTTATACATAGTCTTAACCCATATATGTGTAATGTAAGAGTATTCATCTTCTTTGGCTTACTTGCTTCAAGCTATCATCTTTTATGTCTCGATCTTCCTGTCTCTTGGGTTTTGGTATGAATGAAAGTTTTGTGTTAAGTACTATCAGCTCTATCTCCTTTGTCTTACTACACAACAGAGAAGGTCTTTGATTATTTTGTCAACTTCATCATATGAGACGATCAAAAAAAATTTTCATTTCTTTTGTTTTGACTGCCTTGATGCAATCCTTCAACTTTGGAAGTACAGTTATGGCTCGCTCCAGATATTTTCAAAACATCTATGTGCAAAACATTTCATTAGAAAAGTGGAGCTCTTGATCACTGTTGTAAAATCCTCCTGTCGGGCAGGTGTACCCGTGAACAGGCCATAGCAGGATGTTACAAAGGAATCAATGTACAAAGTCAACTGATGACAGAGCAGATTTGAAGGCACCATGGATAGTATGTAGTCCACAGGAGCACACATTCTTGCCAAGATTTCCCTCAATACTAAATGGAAGCAGGTTAAAAACCTTCCAATTAACACTAGGGCAGTCTATGTCCAGCTGGATCAAACAAAACTGGTTAATCTTTGTAAACACTTCTTCTCATTTGAGACAAGGTCATGGGACAAACCATGATCCATGAATACAGATATAAAGTAATAGGTGGCCACATTGTCACAAAATCTCAGAGGGATGTCTATTTGTTTTATCTTTATCATCTTGTTAAGGGATTCATCAAAGAGCAGTACAACGTCCTGATTTTTTGTCTGGTCTTTAAAATGATGTGCTATGTATTCATCAAGGCCAAATATGGTAAGGTAGCAAGATGTCTCACAATATTGAGCGATGGCACTGTCAAGGAACATTTCCTAGAATAAAGGACAGGCTTGATCATAGTATTTAAATGACAAATTACAATTAGTAAGAAGAAAACACTAACGGATTTCAGATTTTTTAACGGTCATCGTCATTAATGAAAAATGTTGCAGCGGGTGGAGCCATCACTGATGAAGACGGTGCAGCATTTAATGATTCTCTCAAAGAAAACAATCTAGGAGGCATTCGGTTTGTCGATTCAGATGGACCTATTGGTATGGCTATGGTCTGTGTTTTTTTAAACGTTTTTTAGGCTGAAATTTGCCACAATTTGCAGCAATTTTTTTTTTTAAATTTGCCACAAAACGACAAAATGCGCAGAAAAGAAAATACAAACAAGTACAAGTTTTTGTACAAGTTTCATACCACTAGGAGTAGGCTACCAGATAACAATAATTGTAAATAATACAAGTAATAAACAAAAGAAAAAAATAAAATGGTAAATTCTTAAAACACTGATGAATCCTGTTCACCATATTGTATGAACATAATTTAAATGTATTGAGACTAATTCAAGGTGTGTAAAAACAGAACTAAAGTAATGGCATTACATGCTTAATATAAATTCAGTGCCACAATTAGTACATGTTGTGTAAATTTGGAAAGGGCCCAATAATAATTTATTTTTTAAAAAACAGAAAAGACTAGATGTTGATCTCTGTGAATTGATGCATCCTGCAGGAAACAAGCAAATTATATACAATGAGAAGCTTCTCTCAGCATCAGCGGATATGCATGTGGCCATGCTAGTACTTCAATGCAAGTGACGCAACAAAAAGCATCTAATGTTCTAATGCCTGATGTCTCTTAACTCCAGCCTCAGGCTCTTTCAATACGTTCTTAAATATAATTTGGTGGTCTTGGCGTGGATCTCTACTAAGGACTTTCTTGTTTGGTCAAACAAGGAGGTGCAGTGAGTGCAAAATAACTTTCCTCCACTCAGGTGGGTCCACGACAGCAATTCACCGTGTCGTCTGTGGGCCGTCACATGCCTCAAAGATCATCGTCTTTCCGAGTAGCAAATTTGCCCATGATTTAAAAGATACAATCTAGATCAAGATAAGATCTAGAATTTAGAGGTGTGAAGGCAAGGGAAGACGAAATGGAAACCGAGGGCCTAAACTAGACTGTGTTATATGTATTATAATTTTTGGGAGGGTCCTTCCTGTACCGGTGATGAGTTGCCAGATTGGCTTAATCCAAGGAGACTGGACCTGCCATCATAAAAGTAATGGAAAGGGGGTTTCGGGGAGAGGATAAAGGGGAAGGGATTTCTCAGGTTATAGGGTTAGGGTTGAGTTTTAAGGTTAGGGTTGGTGTTTTAGAGTTAGGGTTGAAGTTTTAGAGTGAGGGTTGACAAGCCAGGTCACCGGTTTGTCCTAATTATCAATTTAGGGCTTATCGCAGGAGGTAGCGACAGGCTCTAGAGGGAATAGATCTCTGGTGCATGGTACACACACTAGAAGTAAATTTTGGTCTGGCACTGTTGCGACAAACCAGACCAGGAAAGACTAACTGTGGCTTGTAGTAGTAGTAGTTAGCAGCAGCAGCAGCAGCAGTAGTAGTAGTAGTATTAGTACTAGTAGTAGATGTTAAGGTTATATATCTAAACATAAGAAAATAAAACAACAAAAGAAAGCAGCAGCAGCAGCAGCAGCAGTAGTAGTAGTAGTAGTAGAAGAAGAAACAAGTTGAGGCTTGGGGTTATTTTTAACACAGTAATAAATAGTTGAAACAAAGAAATTTTAGTGAAACCCCAGTTGGGACAGAGACAAGAGAATACAAAGGAAAGAACACA
>JAOYNN010108503.1:0-11612 GCA_025770095.1 Goniobranchus kuniei | reverse complement strand
TCTATTCCTCTACCCACAGTGGTTGCTCGGCATTATTCCTTGGTTGGGCATAGTCTACTGGCTATCAAAGCGTCAACGTTCGCAAACTCTTATTGCACCCCATCTAGCCAAGGCTATGGGGCTCAAAGCCATGCAAACGAGCAAATTTGGTGACAGACCGAGTGAAACTCGACCTCAGCTCAAGCCGCAGTTAGAGTAATTTTTTTTTCATGTCGTCTCGAGAAAGGGCAAAAACAATTTTTAGAATATGTCGTCTTACAACAAAAATCCTGTATGCATCCATACGATTTATCTTTACACCATCTGACCAGCAGGGATCACTGTCTCCAAGGGACGAGTTGTCGTTAGATTGATTTCCTTGATATGTACTTAAAGAGAAAAAAAAAGAAAAATTTACAAGTATGAAATAAGAGGTAAGTAAAACAGCACCTACTATGGGACAGACTGTAGTACATTCAGGTTTGTCGTCTTTACATAATGATTAATGGTAAAGGTGTCTAACACTCTACATACTGACTTCAATGATTATCGAATTTCTTTAAGTCTTTCTGGTTGCCACTTGTGACAATCGGTTATAATATATATGTCCATAACTCAAAGTGAGTGCCGTCCGATGATTGTCCGAATAAGAGTCTATATTACAGAATTATTATCATTTTTCTGATGCAGGCCATTGATTACTATAAAAACAGTAAAATCCACTTACATCGACAGCCACCTTATTGACATTTTGATATATCGACATAATTTCCAATTCTGGAACTTTCCCTTCATTATCTTTACTAAATACAGACCTGTAAACAGCCAATGACAAAACTGTCTGAACTCCACATCCCCCACACACATAGCAGATACGACCAAAACAGTAGGCCTACGCATGTAAAACATCTGTATCCATATGAGTATAAATATAAATTACGAACTTAACTTATGACTTACGGAATTTGTTATACAACTGTTCATGACATAAAGATATCATTGCTATTAAGTCAGAGGGGAATCTAAAGGTAATAGAGATCTTATGATTTAGTCTAGAGTACGCCTTGAAATAAATCAGTAGAATTATAACTTCCCTTTGGAGATCAAGAGATTGATCTCTAAATCAGAACTGCAATCTAGCTCTAGATCTTGATTTTATACGAAGCTAGATATATCTAGATCAATTAAGATTACACACCAAACTGAAAGTAAATCTACATTTCAGAGTTACAAATGTGTGAAATCTCGAACGTATCTAGATCTTAGATTGAGTAGCCCAGTTGAATGGATCTTCAAGACTGTGGATCGCCTCGGCCTGAACTGAAACTGAAACTACTCTTGCTCAAGGCTTATTCCGGTGGCATCAAATATAATTCGTCTTTTTTCTCACAGAAATTAATTTATCCCAGTCGCCAATTTCCGACTTTCTTCAGCAGTTTACAAAGAAATATAGCAGTCTGAAGAAGAAAGTCTGAATTGAACCTATGAAAGAAGTTGATGTCAGTGTGCGAAGGCATTTTAGTACGTTTTGCACATCCTTGTGACATTGAGCGAGTCAGCCTCCCAGACGTAGTCACTGGAACTGACTAACAAAACTACATTTGCGAGTGGGGGCTGAGCGCAACTACCTAGGCCAAACTAGCTATTGGCAAGGTTGGAGCACTGAGGCCTCAACCGGCCAGTACAAGCAGTGAATGGACCTTGCATTTAGCATACTATAAGGCAAAAGGGGGCAGTAGTGAGACTTGTATAAGTGGGTGTATTTAGACCTAAACTTGAGAGGGAGACCAAAAAATCGTCTTCATTGGTTTACATTTTTGTGTTTTTTGGGTTTAATTTCTGATTTTTTTTCTCTTTTTTTCTTTAATGACAAAGTCTATTTGGGCGAAAATCTGACAGTTGGCTACCAACTTACAGGTCTGTTCATAATTTTCTCTTATATCGACCTTTATCGGCCCATTTCGGTTTATGGACATGCTTCTAAGAGGTACATGGTGAAGCCTATGAACAGAAAAGGGGAAAATGTCACTCTAACGGTCAACAAATTATTTCTTTATTAGTGAGCATACCAGCAAAGTACTGAACCCACACACCAGGCTTTAATAGGTCATGGAAACACTACATGTCAAAGACGATGTGCACATCTCGCGACATAGGCATACTCCCTCACTCCCCATCCCATTCCACCACTGGCAAGTGCCATGTCAGTTGCCTTGCCTATCCCTTTTCCACAGCAAGCAATCACAACAGACAGACTTTAAGCCTACTATACTACTACCTACTACCAAAGATACTAGAGACTATAGTATCTGTGCTACTACAAACATGCAAGTAGCAACGTTTGCACTGTGCGTAGTGTGCATCTCGCCACGCGTTGTCCTACCGTCTTTTATGCCCATCATCACAAAGCTACAGTGTAGGAAGACCTACATCTCTCTCAGCTTCCCGTTCATTCTCTTGCCCTACGTTGTACAAGATAGACATGTGTACTGCTCTTTTCCAGCACAGGAGTTGATTCTGTTGCTAATAGTTTTAGTGTCTTTTTACCGCTGACCTCTTCCTGTTTGGCCTGGCATTTTTATTTAGCATCATTCTTATATAACGACATCAAATCCACTTCCCAATGCATGTCGATATATGCGGATTGTAGCTACAGTATCTAAGTTAGCCACCATGGTCATGTGACGTAATCGTAAAATGGGCAAGACACAATTAACTTTACACTACTTGGCTGTAAAAACCCTGAAAGTTTCATCAACTTCAATTGCTTCTGTGAATTTTGACAAATGTTTTCTCCATAGCACTTGCATTTGACAAACAGACCCAAAATAGCTGACATAGAATGGCAAAAAAGAGCAAAAACAGCTGACACTGAGAGGAAAGTATGAAGAAAACAGGTGGCACGCAAAGTGTTGTGTCTTCTAACTCAACACACTTATGTAGTCTATTTGTAGAACAGGGTCGTTGCATTGTGGGAAATAGGGGGTTGTAGACTGGTTGCACTGTGGGAAATAGGATCGGGAGATCTCGTGCACATGATGGGAACTCAGGTGGTTTTAAGAGAGCACGGGAAGTAGGGCCGAGCGCAGTTGGCCAGCAGAGGGGCTAGGGGACAATTGATCTGGGAATAGGACAAGTTGTTCTGGCAGTGTCTCGACTGTGTTTGCTACGTTTGTGGAGTTCAACGCTGCGGAGACCCTCAACGCCAAGAAGGAAGCAGGATGGACGCATTCTACGGGTCGAGACAGGTTTGGTTAGGGTCTTCCCAGATCTTCCAGATCTGGTGCTAGCCGCTTCATTCAGAGGCTTGGCTAAGAAGGACGGCCATCTCATGGAAACGAAGGTCAGTATGGTTGGCAGTAAATTGTAGGCCTAGATCTAGATTCTGGTTTACCAAGTGAAGTGACCACAAGCTATTTTGGCATTGGAAGAGGCACTGGTTTAGATTTAGAGTTAAATCTTAGTATGGCACGAAGATGGTGCCGGCAATCCGGCCTGCCATGGTTAAACCGTTTAGTGGGGAGGGGGATGTTGAGGCATGGTTAGCTCAAGCAGAACTAGTAGCTAAACTGACGAATATTGATGATGTGGCGAGTTTCATCCTGGCAAAGGAAGTTGATCCCACCATAACAAAAGAGCATGTGAAAACGGTTATGAAGGGTTGTGAGATATGCCAGTCAATAGACCCCGCTCCATCGCGGCATGAAGGCAGGGAGTTGGAAGTTGGTACTGTTTGGGAGAGGCTCACGGCAGATGGTACTCACTTTCACAATATACCGTATCTTACTATTGTGGACTGTGGACCTGGGAGGTTCATTATTTGGCGGCAGCTCGAGAGTGATACAGCGCTGTACATTGTTGTCGAGTTGGGTCAGGTGTTTTGTGAGAGGGGTCCAGTTAGAGAATTTCTTTTAGATAATGCAGCAGTATTTAAGTCAAACTTGTTTGTCCAATTTCTTGAGGGTTGGAATGTACAGCCTTATTATAGAGCAGCGTAAAGGCCCAGTGGGATTGTTGAACAGGAATCAAAGAACCATTAAGGCTATGGCAGAGCGAGGGAATATTTCCCCGATGGAAGCGGTTTTCTTTTTCAATAGTTCACCGTGGAATGGACAAGACCAAAGCACAATTCCTCAGAGATCAGTCTACACATATGAGTTGTAACAGATAGAGGTGATGAAGATAAAGGTGAACCTTCTGCCCAAGTGACAGTAGGGGAGGAGGTATGGATTAAACCACCAGGTGCTCGATGTACCAGTCAGCGGGACTGTGGTGTAGTTACAAAGGTCAACTCTTCAAATAATATTGAGGTAAATCACGTGCCGCGGCATATTTTGGATTTGAGGAGGGTGGCAGCTGCGGATGATGATGCAGATGGTGATCAGCAGGATGTGTAGATAGGTAGGGTTCGTGACAATGTAGAGGGAATTCGACAGGATGTGGTTTTTGATGGTGCGATGAACCATAGGAGGTATCCTCAACGAGTTAGATGGGTGCCGCTGTGGCAGCACAATTATGTAATCGAGAAGTATGACAAGGACCTATTTCCTGCAGTAAATAATATGTTTGATGCTAGATTTTTGGTCATTGCAGTTGCTGCTGCATTTATCTTTTGTTTACTTTTTTGGGATTTAATGATCTTTAGATCAGGGGTGCGTGCAGTCTATTTGTAGAACAGGGTCATTTCAGTGTGGGAAATAGGGGGTCGTAGACTGGTTGCGTTGTGGGAAATAGGGTCGGGAGCTAGGGGACGGTTGACCTGGGAATAGGACAAGTTGCTCTGGCAGTGTCTCGACCGTGTTTGCTTTGTTTGTGGAGATCAACGCTGCGGGGGCCCTCAATGTCAAGAAGGAAGCAGGACGGATGCATTCTACGGATCGAGACAGGTTTGGTTAGGGTCTGGTGCTAGCCGCCTTGTTCAGAGGTTAGGCTAAGAAGGGCGGCTATCTCATGGAAACGAAGGTCAGTATGGTTGGCAGTAAATTGTAGGCCTAGATCTAGCTAGATTCTGGTTTGCCAAGTGAAGTAACCACAATCTATTCTTTACATCCCATGTAACAATAACATCAGTCTATCAAATGACAGAGTAAATTTTCCAAAAAGCAGCACTTTTCAAGGCTGAATTAAACAAATTCACAAATATTGTTCTGACAGCTAATAAAAGTATTCTTAAACTTTGGTTTTTCTCTTAAACAGCATAGAATCATTAGACAATGAAAAGTGTTAAGTATGATAAAAAATCATCACAAATCGGAACTGAGATAATTTTATAACGTACCAAACAACATCTCTCAATGACTTTGGAACTGCTGCAGCATAGATGGACAGGTCTCCATACAAATAAATAATGATACAAAGGTGGAAGAAAGCCATTCCAACTGAAAGAGTAATAATAAATTATGAAATAAAAGGACTTCAAGAAGAGTAATGTCGTCTTTTAAAAACTGAGCTAGCCCCTAAAAATGCACAGGATACTTGGGCATAACCATCCTACATAGAAACATGAAATTTGACATAAAGGTCTAATAAATTCTTAATTTTCGTGTGGAACCATTATTTTTATACCTAAAGAAGTATTTTGGTTATAAATTAAAAAACAAACAAACATGTATTTTTACAGTCTTAAGTACATGAACCAGAAAGTAGAACCGTAGTGTTCCTGGGTCACATTCCAAAGGACATAGGCTACTCTTTAATCATGAAGTCAAAAAATGTGAAACAAAAAGGAGCCAGGAATTTAATCATTTGGCAATCACTCCAGATGCTCACATTCCAGTGAACATACTCTTCAAAAAGAGGAAATAAGAAGAGCTTTAGTCTAGCCTGAGCAACAACAAAAAAAGAAAAAAAAAAGAAGAAGAAAACAAAAGAAAACAAAATCCAAATAACAAGACAAAATGCAAAAAAATCAACAAAAATGAATAATTAAAAAAAACCCATACAAAAACAACCATCGCTGTGAAAGTAATAACTTAATAATAGATAGATCTAGATTGGATCTAGATTTTTAATAGAACTACATTTTACATTGTTTCCACATCCTCTGCAATCTATATGTACACAGACCATTAGGCCTTCGTGAATGTGTAGTTAAGGTCTAAATTTAGGCTGGACTTATAAACCAATCTTTCACTATTTAGAGAAACTGATCATTACAGTTGTTGTTTTTGTAGCATTTAGTCTTGATGAGATTTGATATAGCTCTTACACCAAACAATGATAGGGAGAACTGGAGAAGAGAGAATTTTCACCAAAGCGAATGGAAATTTGGACAAAACTTGCTAAATTTTTTAAATTTTCATATAGAAAACTAATAAGGACATTGATCCCTCTGATCTTAGTCGTTTTGTAGGACCTACTATTTCTTTGGGATAATCAGGTGCTGTTGGTTCTTGGGAATGTATATTTGTAAACTAAAGTCTGAAAGCACAAGTTGAAGACATATTAAGAAAAAAACTGTAGAAGTGAAATTCAGTGATTCAAAATATTAAAATTTTGATTAAAGATTGTAGAATAAATGGTCATACTAGTAAAATTTTCTTAGATTATTTCTCAAAAAAACATACTTATGGGTCTCACCTTTGTTGAAATACAACTTTGCCATTGTACCCTGATAAAGAGAGAAGAGGAAAAATAAATTTCTTGATTCTTTCAAACTACATAGGAGAAAATATGAGAAGGTTGAATCATCAATCTAGTTTTAAAATTAACGCTTTTTTATATTTACATTGAAACAATTGATTTTGTACTGATTATTTTAGGCTTCTTTTTAAGATGTACAATTTTCATGAAATTAATAAATATCTATGATAAAAATACAAACTTTTACAAAAGAATGCACCTTACCATTTCTACTCTTTCTGTTATTTCAAAACTGGGTGGGCCATTTGCAGCTATCAAAAAATGAAAACAGAATTTTCAATTAAAAAGAGCTATCTGGTTATAAAAGATCTGCTATTCGTCTACAAACTAGCGAAGAATTTTCTTTAAGAAAAGAGCTAGTATATAGCTATAAAAAAAAGAAGATTACTTCTTTTTAAACAATTTCCTTGATTCCACAATATGCCCATTATCACATTTATTCAACTTTAACTCTTTCCACGCCAAGGGTTTTTCCCCTTTATACAAGGCAGGTTTTGCCTGTGATAATGTTTGCAGTAAGGACTTTGCAAAAATGCATATAACACCCAAACAAAGTTACAAAACTCTATCAACCTATATATCAATTTGAAGGGAATTGAATTGAAGAATAAGATTATTTGAAAAAAATATGTCTTGTATGTGCATTTGTGGCAGAAAAAAGTTCAGAAATGGTATGATATATGTGAGAGAAAAAATTGTTGACATTTATGTACCGCTTACCTGACAAAAAAGTTGTCCATATATCACTCCTATCAGCCTAAGCTGTTTATATTCAGTAGATAATCAAGGAAATAATGTCCATAACAAATTTCAAAGCATTTGGTCATAGATTTCCTCAATCATGAAGTCCAGAGTCAATCCCATATATATGATGCGAATCGGGAAAAAAACCCATATTTCTAGGGTCATAAAAGGAATTTGTTGTTTTCCCTTCTGTAACACTATTCAATTCATTGACAATGACAACAGTATTTTTTTTGTAAGAGTTGTAGATCACTGGATCTAGATATAGATCTAGCTGTATAGTCTAAAACAGACGATTCAAGCTTACTATCACTTTCACTTTCAGTCTCATTTAGTCAAAAGTCAGGTCTAGACATAGAACTACATCTAGAACTTGAACCAGAACTAGACATTGAGATCTAGATTTACCTGCACTTGTGGAAGGCTCATTGTCATCTCCCATACCCTATTCAATCAATAAACAACCTAGATGAGCAGTAATATGTACTAGGCGACTGCTAGTAGAAGGGCTAGGATCTACAGCAAAACTAGGCTTGACGCCTAACTATGGTTACAGTCTGAACGCACCGTTTACATTTCGAAAAGTCCACTCAAAGTACGACTAAAAACGTCAACAAAGCTTGGAAAGGAAGTATGGAACTCTTCTTTGCCTAAAGTAATGATAAGAACTTATATAAAAGTCACAGTAAAACTTGAAACAGTTTTTGCACTAAAAAAAGTACATTGGCGCAGTGTGTGGCGATTGGCATGGACAGAGTTAAATACAAAAGCAATATTCAAAAACAGCTTCAAGTTTAAAAGGAGATGTGAAAACAGCTTTGACTAGAAACAATCTCATCAGGGCGAGAAAAAGAGTTAAAAATCCTCTAGCCAATAACCTTGATTTTTCCTGTTTTACGTATGGGTAATGTGGAAAATTATTCTCCCCCCCCCACCTCAAAATACAAATTCTAGAACATAAATTAAAAAAAAAAACAAAATAGAAAAAAAAACCTGACAAAAAACAATCAAAATAACAAAACAAATCCCAAAACAAACAAACAAAAAAGAGACAAAACAAATAATGAATGTATTTGCAAACAGTTGGCCAACACAATTTGCCAGTGTGATGTGCTCAACAGGCTGCTTCACTATATTGTATCAGAAGGTATCAGAGTGCAATGGCCTGCTGATGGTAGAGGGGTAAGGGGATTTAAAAGATGAAATGTTTGTAATGTAGAGTCTTCCTTCATGCAGAGATACGGACTATTAGACCCTATGAGCCTCACCCCTGTTGTTGTAATTGAAAATGATGAACTTCCTAGGAAGACAAAGTATAGCGAGAAATGGATTGACATGATTGACAATATATGGCCTGAATCTGGCACATGATAACAATGATGACATTATACTTCGCTTGACTCATTCTCATCAGGTGTGAATTAAGAAAGTGCTGTCTTGTTTGAAAAAAAAATGTATTCGCGCCTATCAGGCACCAAGTCTTGTTTTACATGTTCTGTGTTGCTGTTAGCCAGGGGAGTAAAATGCCATTGTAAATCGCTGTGAGCATGGCTACGCCAAGGAACATGCGTTATATAATTAATGCCAACTTTACTTTTTACTAATTACATAGATCTAAGAACAATAACATAAAATGTTGCAATGGGCCTGCCTTTTAATTTTCCAGGCTTTCTAACTGCAAGTGGCGATTACAAGCCAGTGTTGGCTCCTTTGTGAAGATCACAGCGGTGGAACTTGATATCGAGCATGGCTCTAGTGAGCAATGCCCTATGGATAAATTAGTCATTTATGACGGTGGGTCTTACATATCATTTCTGTAGAATTTCTTTTACAGATTTTGGTAAACACAACCTTATTATAAATTGCAGATATTCTTTTGGAGTTTACTTTCTTCTTCTATTTGATTTCTTTAAAAGGCTTTCAGACAAAGGAACGGTTATAAATTGAATTCAAGTTTATTGTGCCTTGTTTTGATTATATATTACAGATTATATAACTCAACCTAGTACAGCTATGAACTCAACCCATAAAGGTTCGTTTTTCTTCATCGAGCACTTGTTCGAAGAAAAATGTGAAACTTGAAAATGGCGAAGCGACTAGCTGCGAAATTGGAACCGGAAAAGATCAGGAGGCCTAATGTGTCGATCTGACTTCACTTGGAAGTTTTCGTTTAACTATCACTTTAATCTAGATTCTCTGCATTCATGTCTGGGCATACAATACATTTTTTAGATCTAGGAGGAGATGGTTTCCGTAACGGGGAAGTGAATGGGATCTATGTGACACATCAACCTTCTCAATCAAAGTATTTGGAGGGTCTAAATGAGACTGGTGCTGTATCTGTAGTTGTAGGCCTATCCAATAGGCTAGATCTACGTCGAGAATTCCAAAGCTTATGAATTAATTTTTGTAAACCACACAATTAGAATCTAGATCCTTCTAACCCCAGTTAGCATAACACATCTGACGGCTGTTACAGGCGATAAGTGTAGTTGGAGTCGAATAGCCTGTCTCGCTCTAGTCTAGGCCTACCAGTGATTTTACTCATTGCGTGCCATTCAACGATTTATCGGTTCCATCAGTCTCACAGATTTCATTACTGAATGAATACACTAAACTGCATAAATTACCTGATTTACATAAAGCAATGTATGCTATGACACTTTGCTATTACAAGCAACTCTTGCAAAGAAGCAAGTGTGCCATTGTTCGTATTTATATTGGACAGGAGACTGGGATATTTAAACGATTGTTTTCAACTGGTAAAAAAAGTAGGCTTGTCACATTCCTGAAGTGGGACAGATCATAGATCTGGTGTGACACATGCTGTTATATCCAAAAATGGTAGGAGATAGTTTGGGATACAGGGATGGGGGTGCGATATATATTTCAGGATGGTGGGGGTCAGGTTTCTATCCAAAAATAATGCGAGGTGGGGGGGGGGAACTAAAGAAAAAATAAGAAAAAAAGGTAAAAAAGGGAAGAAACAAGAAATAAACTCTAAGGAACAAACCAAAGGGCTAACAGAAAGGAAAAGAAACCAAACTGTAGTGAATGTTGGAATAAACTAACCTTTCAAAGTCTTTTCCATGCCATGAATTCTGAAGCTGACTTAAAGAAATGTGGCATCTAAAGGGTTAAATAGGTCAAGGGTCCTTGAACGTACATTTTCGGGAATTCCCTATAAGACAGAGCCTCCGAGGCTTACCCAGCATTTTCATTTCTAAGGATTAATACATGAAGCCATTTCAACCCCACTAATCCATATACACCAGTGTTTCATTACACAAATACGGAAAGAAAGACACCTCTGTCGCATATCAAGTGTAATATCATACATATAACACATCATGTTGCAGAGGTATAACATTATGAATACCTACTACACACTAACTCAAATATTTTAGGCATAAATAAAAGTTCGCGCGTTGACATTAATACTCAGATAATCTGAGTCAGTCAGCCAATTTGAAGACAAAGACTAAGACCACTGTGGTCTATGACAGACATTGAGCGATAAAGAAGTCATGCTTTGTAACTGAAAAATTTGGTATGATCTCCGATGACATTTTTCTGATTTTGAGTGAATGAATACATGTATATAGCAACCTATATCCACTCAAGGTGCTCAGCGACACTTAACACAATCATACATCTTCTTCTTGAGGTACCGTGTCTGAAACAGACATTGTTGGCGATCATGTTCCTCCACTCTTACCTGTCTCCAGCTAACCTTATAAGGTCGTTGTTGCTACCACTCTGTATTGCCCATAAATTAAGACTTTCAGTAAAAGCTATTCTCTGTCTTCCTCTACTGCGTTTGCCTTTTATCTTTCCTGCTATGGCTAGATGTTCTAAACCTTTGTGGCGGAAAAAATGTGTCCAAAAAATTGTAGTTGCCTCTGTCTAATGGTTTAGATTAATGATCTTCCAAGCTTAGCCTCCTTCGGTACTGATTCGTTAAATCTTTTCTCTGTCCATGACGTCCTAATCATTCTTCTGATAAACCACATCTCTACTGCTTCTAGCTTCTTTTCTGTTTCTTTGTTTAATGTCCAATGTTCTCATCCATATAGTAGAACTGACCATACATATATGTTTTCATTACCCTTATTTTGGTGTTCATTCCTATGTTTCTATTTGTCAGTATTGATTTCATTTTTTGAAGTACATCTTTGGCCATGGCTATTGTTTTTCTTATTTCACCTATGCATTTACCATCTGATGTTATTAAGTAGCCAAGATAT
>JAOYNN010108392.1:0-11612 GCA_025770095.1 Goniobranchus kuniei | reverse complement strand
CGGTCGTATCTACTATATGTGTGGGGGATGTAGAGTTCAGACAATTTTGTCATTGGCTGTTTACAGGTCTGTTGTTAAGATGGAGAATTTCAATTTCAATATTTTACGTTAAACAAAAACAAAACTAAAACTAATCCTATGAAACTAGTAAAAGCTCTTTCTCCATACCTGCATCTCATACATATCTTTTTTATTTTCCCGATTTCAGATGACCCCCAAAGTCAGAGAACAGCTGTTTGGTGCCAACCCCAATCGCCGCTTCAAAGATTAATCAGAAGTTATTTTAGAATTTTAAGAGGGGGGAAAAAACAAGCTGATGTTCAGGGAGACTCTCTCTGAATCATATTGCTCATGAAACTATCATGAATGTAAATAGTATGATGAGACTGGCGTGTCTTTGGTTCATGTCCAGGAAGACAGGGCATGTTTGGTTACACAGCTAGAAATTCCATGCGCGAAGTGGTCGATTAGATTTGGAGGAGTGGGAATGGTGTATCTGCTCTTGTGTATCGTTTTTATAACATTGTTCATTTTCCATGGATGTGGATGAGCCTGTCGTTTTATTATTTCCATGTAGTTTATTACCTTCATTATATTGTTTCATATCTAGAAAGTTTTTGGAAACATGACATGATGAGGGACACACTTTAAAATATAGCAATGCTTTCTTACATTGTTTTTTCTTTTTAAATTTCATTTGTTGAATGAATGATGCTCATTTTGATTTTGCATGTAAAAGTAATTGAATCTAGTAATAATAATAATATTAATAATAGTAATAATAATAATAATAATAATAATAATAATAATAATTTATTAAAATAGGATTAGAATCTGTCCACACAAGTATGCTCATCAGTGCTTCACAATGCAATAACAGAAAAACAAAGTTACGAAAGAATGGAACAAGACGTTAACCAAGTACATAGGAATGTCATCTATATTTATGCTTAAAATATGTCTGAACATTAGATATGCAAAGGTTTTGGGTTTTTTTCATTCCTCCAAGTTAGTGGATTGGATACCTTGAGTTTGTTCCTCAGCCCCATGCCCCTCCACCAAAGAGAGGTAAAAAAGACTATGACAGAACTTCAGGTACAAGATAATTTCAATGAGCTTTTCATTATCTACTGATGATAGATGTATCCCCACCAAGGATGTAATGATACAAAAATACCTGAAGTTAAAATGTATTCAGCGAAAATAGAGTTTTTCTGTTGAGTTATCAACACATCCAAATTTGAAATTTTTCGCACATATGCAAGTGTTAATTACTATGTTATGTGTTTTGTTTACCTATGTCTATTTGTGTAGCCTAGGCAACATAATATTATGTGCACGTGTGTGTCTACGGAAATTTTTAACAAGTTATAAAGATTTGTATGTGAATATAAGATATATGTCGACATTGTTTGATTTGTTGTGTAATATTGTATCTAAAGTAGAATTTTTCTCCTTGTCACCCATTGTAGACTTTCTCACCTGCCCTTTATCTCTCCGATTTGAATAAGAGTGTGTAAATGTGTTATGATTTTGGTAGTACTTTTGGTATGCAATGGGTAGTGGCGTAAAACTCTTGATGATATTGTCAGTGGATCAAGATGATATCATTTCACATATTTTTTTATGGAGTGTTTTGTGTTACAGGTGGAAATGGAATGGAAGATCAAACTTTTTGTGTATGCATTTAAGCGATTTGTCATAATTATGTGGATTCACACATTGTTGTTTGCCCTATCATGTGGAGGGTATCTTTCTCAGACACCAATCTTTTGTTTCGATGTGAAATGTCCTTAGGTGAATTTTGTCAAGATCCTTCTTGTTTTTATCTAGTCTACAATAAGCAGAGCATCTAGGCTGCCCATTTGCTGGGTTTATAATGGCTTCCACTTTGTGTAATTCATTGCTTATTAATTCATTCATGTGCCCATTTATATTTATAATCAGATGTTCAATGTAAGTGTAAGTATCGTTTTTACATATCTATAAATAAATTTTGCTTCATGAGGCTTTTTTTTTTTTCTTTTCTTTTCCTTTTGTAAATATGTTTGATTGCTTGAGAAGAGTTGAACATAAATATCAGTTTCCAGTTATTTACATTTTCAATTTCAGCTAACAGTTAGCTGTAAGCCACAATCCAAGACACTATATTGTTGTAGATTGCTCAAAACCGACATGTCTGATTTAGGGATGGAGTGCCAGATTGTAAACTATCTATTCAAAAGACAAAGGATATATATTTTTTGGACTTCATATCCTGATGAAAACATTATACATATGTATGTTTTTGTCTGAATGTCATCAAGATAAGTTTATGAAATGTGTTTAGAACAGAGCTTAGCCATTTCTGTTGAGCTTTGTAAAAAAAAAAAAAAAATGGCTAGAACTTGTGTACTTGGAACTTTCCAGTGTTGATTAGATGTGGCTGTCTTTTTTTGTTTGTTTGCTTTTTAAAAAAAATTTTTGGTTAAAGTTTGTAAGACTGTAGGTGTGTTTTTGGTGTTAGGTATTTATTTTATTACTTTTTATTCCTACATTCCAAGTTTAATATTTTGCCCTTCAGAATATTCTCTAACACAAATAAGAAGTCTGTTCCTTTGGGTTGAATGCAACAATTTTCCGTCAGGAAGAAAAGACAACTAAAGTTTTTAAAAAAATATAAGATATAGCAGAATACATACAGAAAATAAGGGAATAAATAAGTTATGATTACTGGCTTGATAATTTATATTAGCAGGGAGAACAAAAGTGTGTATCGATCTTGCAAATGATTTTTAAATGTGAAAAATGGAAAAATTCATGATCAGACGTTGAATTTGAAATGGTGGAACCCTGTTTTAATCTTCAGTGAAGTAACAAGAACAATTGTTGATAATTTTTGGCCTGTGCCCCCTCATGCATAGACGTCCAAAGAATTTGGTTACCTTGCTTTATCAAAAGCTCAACGATACACACTTTTTTTTTTTTTTTTTTACTTGAATAGATCAAGTATAAAGTTAGGCATTGCTTTCATTCGGAATATGCATCAGCCTCTAGTCAGTTGGTATGATGTTATAAAAATGTTCTATCATAGTAATGTTATGTAATTTTGTAAATTACATTTGCAGTGGTGGCTTTTTGCCTGGGTGGACAGGTTTGATACTTGGAAATATTGTCATTGTAAAAGGTTAATAGAGATTTTATGTAATGCTTAAATGGGGATCAGGAATCACAGGGTTGCCAGATGGGGTTTTCCTTTTTTTTTTACATTGTATTTTCAACATCCCATTCTTACCTCTTTCTTACCGGCAATTAATGTACAAGAAGAGAAAAACGACACAATATGGGTGCAATATGGAGAAACAGAAAAATAAGCAATTTGTGAGAAAGTGTTGTAAAAAGTTAACTTTCTAAAATTTTATTTATAACTCTTTTGTCCCAATTGTAATGGCTTGCTGGTGGTAGACAGTCAAGACAGTCTTCTTTATTCAAGCTCTGTCCCAATTGTAATGGCTTGGTAGTGGTAGTAAGTCAAGACAGTCTGCTGGCTAGTGGTAGACAGTCAAGACAGTCTTCTATTAAAACTCTTTGTCCCAATTGTTATGGCTTGGTTATGGTAGAAAGTCAAGACAGTCTTCTATTAAAACTCTTTGTCCCAATTGTACTGGTATGGTAGTTGTTGAAAATCAAGACAGTCTTCTTTTCTTGCAGTTTGGTTTCTCTGCCCACTGTTTCCCCCTACCCATTTATTCCTTTTGATATTTTAGCGAATTTGGTTCTTTGCTGTTGCTGATGAGTTCAGTGCTCAGTGTTTGCACACCAACAGAACACCTCATCAAACAGGCTGTGATTCCATCTAGCAATGTCGAGTTCTTGGAGTATGAACTTTTGTGTTCACATGGAGAACTTGGACATTCAGTGTATACCCTGATTATCATTATAATATATATATATATATATGAAATAAATATTTTATTTATATTATACATATTGTTATACCCATGAGTAATCAGTCAAGCTCATAATTTATTTTTTTGCCGTCATGAGCTTTTCATTTGAGTTATTTAATGTGAGTAATGTAATCAAATCTGAGGATTAATTATTTTTGATAATTAATTTAATCACATACTTAGGGCTTTTAAAGCTTTGCTTTTGATTGTTTGTATTAAAAAAAAGAAAGGATAGAAAATGAGCACAAACTGCTTAAATCTGTACAATGGAGTCCGCTTAAAGTAGACTCCTTCAGACCAGACCCAAGAGTTATCTTCATTATTTCCAAGGGAGACAACCATTGCATTCAACATGGGGTGTTGTTACAAGTCCTGTGACCAAGATCTAGTGAAGTTTTGTGACCATCGCTAACCTCAAAGGAATAGGAGATTGAACGAGGGATGGGTGTTGTGGGAGAAATTCAGCTAGAGATGGCTTTACAGGTGCACAAAACCCACCCACCCACTGGCCATTTGGGTACTCATGTGTTAGAAGGGAGACAACAGTGATTAAGCATAGTTTATTTTTAACGAATGGAGAGTGATTTGTGTTTATCTAAGCCAGACTTAAGTTAGTAGATGTATATGGGGGAAATTGGGTCTAGACAAATGGTTCATCTTAAAGGGGATTTTGTCTTAAGCGAGTTTATCTTATGTAGACTGCACTGTATTATTAAGTTTAAGCTCACAGAACAGTTTGTATTTTCCCGAAAATTGTGTTAATGTGATAGAATATTTTAAAAGGGCTAATGTTAAAACGCCAACTAGTTATTGTGGCCTTTTCAGATGATGGTTTTATTTAAATCCATGATAAAGTTATATACAAGGTATTGCCTTTGCGTGAGAGAATTGTTAAGGTATATCAGCATTGCTTACTACTGTCTGCTATGAAGACATTATGATCTGGACTGATAGGTGTCAAATTTTCACTTAGTTTACATGAAAATGGTTACAAGGGCTGTTTATCACATTATACTATATTACCTTCTTCCATTCTTTTTGTGAAGTGCTCAATGAGGTTTTGTCAAAACACAAGCCCATCTTTTGGCTATAGTAAAGATATTGAGGATGACATTGCCCTTAATTACTATAATGATATATCAAAACAATAATGTTTTATGAAATTGTTTTTGTTTGATTATTTGCCTGATTTTTCTGTTTAGAGATAACATTTTTATTTTTCGTTTTGTTTTGCCAAGGAGACTAGGTGTAAAGATAGATGGTGAATATCAACATGATCTTAATAGCAGTAGCAGGCTGGCACTTGCGTCTGATTTCTTAACGTTCCAATAGCTTTCAGAGAGGAAGTAACATAGTTGCCATTAAATAAGAGAGTCCCGCTATTTCACTGCGATCACCGCTAACTCAAATTTTTACTATCAGAGATGCCCCGCTGAAAATGGAATGCCCAATTGCTGCTGAATGTTGAATATTCGTCAGTTAAAAACGTATGTCCTCTAGTTCTGGGAGACGGTAGCGCTAATGTTTAGAGGAAATAGGAAACTAGGACATTCAAACCTTCCTAAGTTGTATATCCTATTTCATCCTCCGTTGCTGGTCCCACCAAAATTGTGACTGTTTCTGGTATCTTGCTCTTTTTATTCGTTTCATTTCTACCATGATGGTTACTTGAACTGAAAGAAGGACAAGATCTAAGTGTAGCTGACATTTTCTAATCCAGCATTATGTCCTGCATTGTTTTTCTCCTCCCAAAATGACGCGTGAAGTCGTAATTGAAGGAGAAAGAAACACTTCAGAGAAATTGATTGTGCTGTGAAGAACAAGCGTAATTGGGCATGAAGTAAAGCAACTGGGGTGACAAAAGATGGACGCTTACATGCTGGTTGTCATCTGAAGGCATAATGTCTGTTATTTTGTATTAAACCTCTGCGTTATATTATACAGCAATATATTCTGTATTGGTCATTGGTATTGCTATGGCATTTGCTGAGGGTATTGATAAATTGTCCTCCTTTTTTTTACATTCCTGGCTGAATGGCAACTGTGAAGTAAACAGGAAAATGAAAAATTGATCACTGCCTTCTGTGAATAGTACATGCTTTTTTTATGTTTACCTGGTAATATGAGCTTAAAAAAAAAGAAGAAGAAAATACAGGTACGGATTAAGATTTCTTGTAACTAGATATACCGGTACTGTAGAAATACAAATTTATTAATAGGCCTATAAGTGAAAAGAGAAAATAAAAAGAAAATATAGGTACGGATTAAGATTTCTTGTAACTAGAGATACCAGTACCGTAGAAATACAAATTTATTAATAGGCTTATAAGTGAAAAGAGAAAATAAAAAGAAAATATAGGTACGGATTAAGATTTCTTGTAACTAGAGATACCAGTAGCTTAGAAATACAAATTTATAAATAGGCCTATAAGTGAAAAGAGAAAATAAAAAGAAAATACAGGTACAGATTAAGATTTCTTGTAACTAGAGATACCAGTACTGTAGAAATTCAAATTTATAAATAGGCCTATAAGTAGTATAAGTGAAAAGAGAAAATAAAAAGAAAATACAGGTACGGATTAAGATTTCTTGTAACTAGAGATACCAGTACCGTAGAAATACAAATTTATAAATAGACCTATAATTTACCATAAGCGAAAAGAGAAAAGAAAAAGAAAAAAAGGAAAGTCTCACTAGTAAAAGTGGAGTGCCTATTGACATCACCGTTATCAAAGTAGTTGAATGATTCAGTTATCAGCTAACACTACAGTCGTCATAATATGTGTGCCACTTATTTATAACCTTCTTTTAACTTAAATGTCAACTTTTGTACAATCGTGTCTTTGTTTCTAGATTCCATAGTATTGAGTGTTTTGCCTATAGGCAGTTTAGCCCATCATACAATTTAGTGTTTATGTCATACTGAACAAATAAATTATGACCATATAAAAAAAAAAAAAGAACTCTTGGAATTAAATGGTTGAATCATCTAGATTTTAATGTGTTTTCATTCTTTGTCATGAGTTGAAAGAGAGGCGACTACAATTACAATGCAGCCCTCACTTATCAACATTCTGCATATTATAAAAGTTAAGAAATCCCCCTAAAACACCCCTTTTTGTGTAGGTAAAGCTAAAACAGTAATACAATCTTACTGTTCATACAGATGGCCTTTATATAGCGCACGTTCCAAGGCGTAGCCATGCCTATGTCGCTTTACAATGACATTTTTCTGACCCGACCAACAGCAACACAGAACGTTTAGAACAAGTCTTGCAGCTTTTTGGGTGCTAATACATGGTTGTTGTTTTTTTTTCAGACAGAGACCGCGCTGTCTTAACGGCCAGGTACTCATTTACACCTGAGTCGACGAAGTCTTGCAGCTTTTTGGGTGCTAATACATGGTTGTTGTTTTTTTTCAGACAGAGACCGCGCTGTCTCAACGGCCAGGTACTCATTTACAGTTGAGTCGACGAAGTCTTGCAGCTTTTTGGGTGCTAATACATGGTTGTTTTTTGTTTTCAGACAGAGACCGCGCTGTCTTAACGGCCAGGTACTCATTTACAGCTGAGTCGACGAAGTCTTGCAGCTTTTTGGGTGCTAATACATGGTTGTTTTTTTTTCAGACAGAGACTGCGCTGTCTTAACGGCCAGGTACTCATTTACACCTGAGTCGAGCGAGGTAAGCAAAGTAAAGTGCCTTACCCAAGGACACAAGGCCGATGACTTGCGATTATGAGCCTGACCACACGGTGAATGCCTCAACTCCTGACTCGTGCCTAGACGTGATCAGCTCTTTTAGACTCTTAGCCTCGGACCCCCCTTCCCCCAACAGCTGATAAATCAATTGGTGAAATTTCTGTACTGTAATAACACTCTTTTTGGCAACTTCTTTTCCTCATCTGATAATTCGACTACTACTACTACTACTACTTCTTCTGTTTTGTTTCTTACTTTTGACCTTTTTTTTTGGGTGCTGAGATGAATTTTGCAGTTGAAAAGAACCCTGACTGAAGCACCAAATAAACATACATGTGGAAAAAAGTAAGGGAGCGAGCCAACTTAGATCAAGAAAGGTGAAGATGGTTTCAAGTGATCTTGACACGGGTCATCAAGAGGATGTTGAAGAGTACAAACAATCAGAAACACAAAATGAGGGGACCAACATTTCCAATTTAATTGTAAGGCATCGGGCAATATCATAACAGAAACATATAAATATAATAGTATAATGTAATCTTATGTCTTCAGTTGAAATCCATTCACCAACAGAAACAAATGAAACAATAGCGAATAAATAAGATGTTGATTAAACTCTGGTGACACAAAGAGGTGGCTGTCAATATCAAAGTATTAAGTTGTCCGCCTGAGGCGCATATTGGATCTCAATGAACAATGACACAGACTGATAGTGATACATGATGTATAATATGTAAAGTAAAAAGTAAATTTAGTCCCAAACCCATGACTGAGTATAGAGGAATTAGGGGTAGAGCCCTAATTATACTAGGCATATGGCATAATGTGGTAGTTTGCCATTGCTTTCCACGCCGACTTTACTTCCGCCAAGTCTAGAAAGACCTAGCTACCCATTTATACTGCTGGGTGAAGAGGGGAGCCATGAAAAAAAACTGCCCAGCTAGGGGTCGAACTTGGGCTACCTCACATGGCAGTCAGTCGCTCTACCAACTCAGCTACCGGGCTGGATGAAAAGCCACAATGTTCGGTTTAGTGCGATATCTTTTATGTTTTCTTGGTCTTTTGCCAGTCTTTTCAGTTGTAAATTCAGGCTGATTTTAGGGCCCCGTCCAGCGTATCTGGAACCGATGCTCTGCGTGGTCCTCTTGTTATTTTTGTAGTGTCGCCAAAATAAAATTCCATAGCTTGTTTTGTGCATGTTTGTGAGTTTCTTTTAAGAGTACGTCTGAACAGTCTCCATCTGTTTAATATTTGAAGGGAAAATAGCAGTTTCATTACATTTCTTGTACACGGATATGTTAATATAATTTTGACCAGGTGTCTGATCCCTAAAACTTCTAAAAGTTGTCTGTGGAATGCTATAAGCAATAGTTGTCTAAATATTAGATCTTTCAAGCAAAAACAAAACTTCAAGAACTGCGTCTTCATGTCTAATCCTTCAAAGAAAAGATAAAAGTTTAAGACTGCAAAAAAGCAAGAAAAAGCATAATATAGGAAACTAATCTTTCTCTACAAGAGATTAATGAGTTAAATTTCATTTTTTAAAATTACACAGGAACACTTTCCAAGTTTTGATATAAGTATAATCTGTCTAGGTACCAATTATCATGGATAGAAATGTTCTATTCCATTCCACTCAGTAGATGTGCAATCATTCATGCTATGAACACAAAGTGGTGATGTTTCACGTTTTCATAGATAATATATATGGTATACCAATGTTCAACAAACCAATCATCCTGTAACGAATGTGAATTTAACTAATAAATTGAATAAAGATTATCTGGACATTGTTGCCTGTTGGTATTTCATGAAGGACTTTTCAATTTCTTGGTTTAAGTAACTTTCATAGAGCCAGCCACAATAGCATAGTGCTTATCACTAAAGACTTATGGCTGGAAGCCGTGAGTTTGAATCCCAGTCAACAGGATTTTTTGGGACCCCAACCGGTTTCTACTCAGAGTGTGTGTGCTATGGACCCAATGGGAAGACTGTTAGTCAAGTTTCATCTACTTCACTGATGTAACTCCATAGCATCATCATTGTCATCCTCACCACCATCATCCATCATGCAATAAAGAAAATTGCTTGTCATTTTGTGGCCCCTGCTGCTCTGACCTCATGGTGACCCTCAGTTACAATTTCCCCATACACTGTGGGAATAAATGTTGTTGATTGTCGTCTCCGGGGTTGGGGTCCATGGGAGAAGGTCGTTGGAGGGACTTTGTGGTGATCACAATCCTAGGTGGGTGTCACTCTGGCTCGGCAACAAAGCTTAGTTACATTAGTAGATGGTTTCAAAGAAAGCACCGATGATCATCATTGAAATAACCCAGCAGCAGTGCAGGGCCCCTCTGGTTGGTGGCCCAGTGGCGGCCTAACATATAAACTCCCTATGGACTTCTGAGCCTGGGTATGGTTGTGATGGCGGGTTTGGAAAGAGCGGCATGAGAAAAGCAGGGCAAGGCCCTCACCAAAATGATAAATGTGAGAGAAAAAAAAAAGAAAAAGAAAAGTATGTCATAAAACTTGGCTGATTGGCACTTTTAATTCATGGAACAATGAAAAATTATCTACTGCGCAAGACTTATCATTTAAATGTCCACCTTAAATCCAAAGTAGTTGTAGTTGAAATCTCTCTCATAGATGATGGCTGAATTGAGTCTCTGAAAAGTAGATAAGTCAAAATAATATCTTGTAATGTTTTAATAAAATCTAGTATTTGAAGCTAGAAATATCCATTACTTCAGACTATACATTTATTCCTATAATACAAATGCCTAGTAAGTAAAACACTGATGAACCAGGACTGAAGATAAGGCAGACTACACTTTTGAATGTAGAATGAGACATTTGTTTTTAACACAATCATCTAGAAAATAAAAGGCCATTAAAAAATACAAAGACAAAACAAACCAAAGAGAACAACAAAACACTAGAGACGCTAAACAATGAACAAATAAAATGCTGAAATGTATGAATTACAACTTACATCTTGATGTTTGATTATGATGTCAAATATCTCCTTTGATATCATGGGTGAGTGCTTGCCATTCTTTGGGTTCACCCAGTTGTACAGGTCAGTCATTGCCTCTATAAACAAAAATCAATGTAGATAGTTACATAATACAACTCTTCCCTTTCACTTGCCAATAAACAGATACAAGATCTTACTACAATCTCATGTTTCAATATACTCATTTCACCCCTCTCTTTTTATGTCACTCTAGGCATGACTGAACCAGTTCCTGGATTTTGAATAAGTAACCTCTTCTACCATGCTGTTTAAAATTAATGCTCAGTGTAATTATTTGTACACACAGGTCATGAAGCAAGTATCAATGACACCCATATAAAACTGGCTCCCACAGAGAACAGAAATATACCTCAACCCTTTATAAAGAAAGAAAGGAACCATTATATAGAATCTCTGTTCTTTTATAGATTTCCTAAATAATAATATATCACATAATAAATCTTGACCCCGGACATGCTGATAAAAGCCTAAAATTACAAACCGCTGAACAACTTCTTGCTCTCCTTATGCAGATTAGCCACAGCAACACGAGCTGCTAAAATTGCATAATCAGGATGTTTGGTTGTCATTGTAGCAGCAGTCTCAGCAGCAAGGTTATCCAGCTCCACAGTAGTTACACCTTGATAAAGGCCACTTATGACTTTCAAGGTGATTGCAGCCTACATTTGGCATTAAAAAAATTACATAGTTATTCACTGTTATCACATGAAATGGCTACTTTTATGGAATTTTGAAAAAATGAAGAAAAAAACAACTTTCTTACAATATGCAGCTTTCAGACCCAGGTGTGTCAGCGTCCTTTTTAAGACAAGATTTCATCAAGGAAATATCTTCCATAAGTATTATACAAAATTGAACCATGGGCTATACATATGACCAATATAAAAAAGAGAGAGAGAGAGAGAGAGAGAGAGAGAGAGAGAGAGAGAGAGAGAGAGAGAGACAGA
>JAOYNN010108281.1:0-11616 GCA_025770095.1 Goniobranchus kuniei | reverse complement strand
GAGAGAGAGAGAGAGAGAGAGAGAGAGAGAGAGAGAGAGAGAGAGAGAGAGAGAGAGAGAGAGAGAGAGAGATCTCTTTTGGAAACATATTTGAAGTAATAGCAACCATAGCTTCATATTAGCTGTACTTTTGTGATAATGTTAACATTATGTTTTTTTAACAGTTTGATGACAAAGATGTGAATACACCAAAATGGCAAAGCTATTAAAGATGACATCTTTCTGGCATAGATTGGGGGTAGTGAGGATGATAAAAAAGATGTAACAAATGATGGTGTGATGATTATGTTGATTCTTATGGTGATGATGATCAGAACGATGATGATGATGATTAAGAGGATGTGGTCAGTGATGGTGTGATGATTATGGTGATCCTCATGATGATAATGATCAGAACGACGATGATAATAAAGATGTGACCAATGATGGTGTTATGAGTAGCGAGTACGTCAGATGTTTATATTCACGCTTATGTCGTCATCGTATTGTGTATATCTTTTTCGCCTTTTGGAGTTCGCATGTGTTGACGTATTTGTTTTAATGAGTTTAATATCGTGCAAGTGGGTGCGTGATTTCTTAGCAATAGGCTAGAAATCTTTTGGATCTTTTATTCATTCTGCCTTTAGACTTTGATCATAAACATTCTTTTGTTGGGACGTTACACCCTTTTATCTATTAATAACTATTAGTAGGACTTTGTCTCACTGTGTTTGGGTAAATTGTGGACCTTTTGGACAAGATAGGATCTTTCACCTAGTTTGGATTTAGTTAGTTATTGCTTAGATCATAAATAGATCTATATTTGGTTCTCTTTTTCTTTTTATATTTTACAATTAATTTTACTTTCATTTCTTGAGGTCCCGAGCCATTACATTCCCTTATACCCTTTACACCCGTTGGTATTCTCTCACCCGTAATATTCATACATTTCATCATATTTTCTTAGTCTGAATCATCTTACGCCATCCTACTATCTCATCCATAAAATAGATGTAGGCTATGAATATTGGAACACTGCTCATTTATGATGGTACTCATTTACCCATAATTACATTGCTGTTTTGTTCTTTACATACTTCCTCATAATATAAGGAGTATAATAAGCGTAAGATATCATTCTGAGAATGCATTCACCTCCCGCTTATTGACTGCCATTCATTTATCCACCATTTTCTTGTCTATCGCTCCATCATTTATTCATTACTTTACAACTCCTCCCGAACGTATGAGTGAGTGCTTGTTGGTTGTTTCTTTTCAGGGGAAAAACCTATACTGGTATTATCATTATCATTTATTATCTTCATCGGCGTTATCGGCCACAAACCTAGACCTGCCCTTTTGATTGTTGTATCTATAGCCTACCTGTCCGTCACGACCAACTCCCAATGTTATTTGATCTGATGTTCTGTTTAATCACCTAGACCTCTTAAAACTTCAACCAAATCTACAAGATTATTATCGAACCGGCTCTAGCATCACAGATCTACCGACATCATCTCTGGGAAGAATCTATTTACTATTCTTGTTCATATCTATTCATAATATCACATTATTTACATGCTGCAATGGCAACAATCTATACATTCAATATTCTCTGGATTTTATTGCAGTGATAATAATATTAGTTCTATTCACATTTAAATTTAACATTAATTATTGTTGTGTTGTCTTGTGAATGTGTTTGTCTATTTAAACTTAGCATACAAGAGTAATAAAAGAAATCAAGAACTTATTAAATTATACGTTATATAGCTTCATTTTGGCGTAGTCTTATTTATTATTTTCTTTATATAGTTTGGTTCATGGAGTTCCTTTTCAAACCTTTATTTCCTTTCACTTTATATTATACTTATAATATTAAATGGTGGTCGTTGTCGATCATTTTCCTTTTAAATTAATTATAAAATTTATTTCAAATCGATTTGGTATTTGTGGGCATTTTGAGCGATATGGGCATTATTATTATTATTATTATTATTATTATTATTATTATTATTATTATTATTATTATTATTATTTTCAGTTTGCCTCATTATGTAAAAAATAATCCCGCTCCCCTTTAAGAAATGGAAAAGAAAAACAAGAACAAAACAAAAATCCAAACAAATATTCCAACATCTGCATTGAAAGGCAACAAGAACTTTACAAACAAAAGAAAACTCTACTCAACTCAACAAAACACAACATCACACTACACCACAAAACAAAATTGAATGGAAGTAATAAAAGGAAGGGAATCTGTATCCCTTAGAAAAACACCCTTTTCATGAGTCATCTCCGTAAATTCATGAATCAGGCATCGCTCAAAAGAGGCAAAATCATGACGCTTAAAAGTTGAGTACAGCAACGTCTAAGAAAGACGGCATTCATTGACATGTGAAGATGATATCTATAATCCTGTCGTTCGCGTTGTGTAACCATTCTAACACTGCTGTCTTACTCTCTTAGCCGACAGGAAAATAGATCCCTCAGAACACTTAGAATAAGAAGTACGTACAGCTTGTCAGGCCGTGAGTGTATCACATTGTTCAGACAAGAACATTACTGTCTATAGAAGACATCAGGTAGTCTATTAATTACATTTGATTCGAATGAAGCGGAAGAGAACTGCATCACCCATTTTCAAACCAGTGACAAAAAAACAATTAAAAAACGAATAAAACAAAACAAAACAAAAACCAAACAAACAAGTAGGAAAAAAAACCCAAACAAAACAAAACAAAACAAACAAACGAAAAACAAAACCCAAACAAACAAACACAAAAAAACCACCCAACGACATAAGATTGAAATTATTGAATCTTTTCAGCACACTGCCACATAAAAACAGATGCATAGAATAAAATGTGGAAAATAATTTTAGCATACTTACATGCGGTATGTCAAAAGGCCTAAAATAGTAGAAATTGTTACGTCCACCAAAAGCAGTTCAGGTAGGCTAGATTTAATCACAATGTCTCTCTCTCTTTCCAAAAAAGAAAGAAAAAAAAAGAAAACAAGAAAAGAAAAAAGAAAAGAAAAAGAAAAAAACGTAGGACTGATTCTGCAATTTGAGAAATTTTCACACAATCAAGTTTCTCAGTTCGAGACATATTATGATTTTCTGGTTCAGAGAAAAGTCTCCTCCTCGTAGCCAGATCGGTCGTTTGAAAAAAAGATGCATCTTCACTTTAAAAAGTAGATAATATTATCAAGTGGCTAAAACTGATGAACAATGATTGCGTGTGAGTTAATGAAGCAAAAAATACCAGTTGCAGGCCGGAGGCAGGCTTGCGATAACAAACAGACGAATGACAGATTGGCAGAAGAGGAGTCTGCAAAAGGCTTGCGCCTCACCAAGGGAGATAATCACACCGATGTCGTGTTTGTACAGCATGCGCGTGGGCTCCTCGCTTTCCCCTTCACGAGGAAGTTGGCTACGTATGACGCCAAAATCATTGATCAAACGAGTTGTGTTATAACTGGTACTCTAGGAGAGCATTTGGAGATGGATAAGAGCTTGCTTACTCAATGCTCATCCTTATGAATTAATATCAATGATATTATGCAAGTATCCGTTGCAGTTAAAGCAGCTAGGAGACGCTAATAATAGTGCTTACGTTAAGAGACTTATTTCGTATGGTTACCATCTCGAGACAACTGATTTTAACATATTGAAAAGAGTTGTTATTATTTTGACAACGAAAATCTGCAATTGAAAGAACTTAAGTTTTACGAGAAGATTTAATGTAAATGTAAATCGATGAAGTCATTTTCAAAATGTGTATAAATGCGAATAGCAAGCCCCTAGCATTGCTGCTTTATATACTAGCCAAAAGGAATACAATAAGGGACATGGTTAGTCTTTTTTCTTTCCATTTTAAATTATTCTTGGGGGAAATTACTGAACAGGTCCAGTAAAGTAAAGATGGCATTCATATAGCACACGACCCCCGGGGTAGTCATGCTCACGCACTTTACTCACTGACCATCAGTAACACAGAACATTTAGAACAAGCCTTGCAGCATGTTAGGCGCGAATACATTCTATCAGACACAGACAGAGTTGTCTTAAAGTCACTCAAAGGCCCACTACCATAGCAAAAATATTTGTAACATGCCTTCCTGTTTACATGTTCAGATGTCATCTGTAATTCTTACTATGATAGGCCATGCCTGTATCGAATCATACCAAATGCAATTTAATGTGACAATGGTGTAGTACTGATGAACTGAACGTTGATTATCAGAAATTAATTCATACCAACCAATTTCATGTTTTGTTTCTTAACCAATGTTCCCAGCAGAAACATTCGTAACCAGACAGTTTCACTGTTGTCCTGAGTAAAATAGCTTTGCAGCACAGTTTTGTTTAAAATTCTTCTAATGTCTTGTCGTCTATAGCTTCTTGTGGCAACTGATTCCATAATCGGTATGTAGAGGGGGAGAATGAATGTGGGTAGGCGTCAACTTTGGAGTGAAGTAAGATTATTTCTTTCTTCTGTTAGATTGTCTTGCCATTGTGATATTGATGCAGGAATTATTCATCCGGCTATTCATGATTTTGAATGTTGCTGTCAATTTATTGTGAATGAGTACCTGGCCGTTTCAACAGCGCTGTCTCTGTCTGAAAAAAATGTATTCGCGCCTAACAGGGTGCTAGTCTTGTTCTAAATGTTTTATGTTGCTGTTGGGCAGGGGAGTACAATGTCATTGTAAAACGCCGTGAGCATGGCTACGCCGTGGAACGTGTGCTATATAAATGCCATCTGTAATTTACTTTTATCTAAAATATATAAAACGGTTGATATGTCTAAAGTAGATATCATTCTTATTGACATACGCCGAAAGATAAAAAAGGAAGAGGTGTATGATTTAAAAAGGCCAAACAACTGATACAATCCTCTCAAGAAATTAATTTCTCCTTAGGGGTTAGCCTTAAATCTCCTCTGCAGACACATAAGGCTTCGATTTGATTCAAACTGGCGTAAGATTTTTGTGTGTTATTTCGTTTGTATTGTCTTGTCTCTGTTTCTATTTAAGTTTCTCCAAAACCAGAGTGTGTTTCTATTAATCAGAGTCTCTTAAAAGAGTATTAACACATTTACAACAGAAGGTGTAGGGCTGTTCAGATATAAATATTGTCTTCCGATTTGCGGCCTTTTATTTGGGACTTTTGATGAATTTTCAATTTCCAAAAGAATTTGTAGTTCTTTGGCGATTGCCATTTTTTTTAATTAGAAGTGACGCTTAACCCCCTCCCCCTCCCCCTACCACTACCAGATTTTGTGGCTCAGAAAAATATAAGATATTGCGATTTTTCAAATCTTCTGTTTTCAACGTTATCAAATGTTGGATCATCTTTGAGTCTTTTCTCCATAACAAGACTGTCTCTTGGAACTGCTCCACTACTCATTTCAGACGAGCCGTTTTCATTGATGTTAGCTTACTGTGAGTCGTGGCAATCTGATACTGGAAACAAGCTTATTGAGAACACTCTGTGGAGTTGCCTTCTCCTGCCTCTTCTGTCCAGCATTTTGGGTTTGCTCCCTTACTCTATCTTAGTAGTTGTCAAACTGTGTTTTCCCAGATCAACAGAACAGACAGCCGTTGGTCTTGCTTAATTTCCTTGGAGATGCAACGTGTACAAACAGACTGTTTTATATTGAGATGGATAACATTCTTGATCAAATAATATGCATTTATAGATAATCATTTGGAAAAGATTTCTCAATAAATTCAAGTTTGATTCATTGACTAAATCCTTCTGTATAGCCCATATCAAGCCTATTGCCTGCACTGAGCTCGTAGGCTATTTTTGTTTACCACTGACTGCAGTGGTACCGGCATACTCCTTATATATTGTATTATGAATTAAAATTCATTACCAAAGCAATAAGACAAATAGCGGAAGAGAAAATGAAAGAGAATTGACTATTCTGGAGTTTCTGTATGTATGGCTTCGAAAACGAATGTCGAATTAATATTAGATATTATTTGGCTTTTTTCAGACGGCTTTATTTTGGAAATAAACAAAATTTAATTATCTTATCGACCTGCTTTTCCTTATACGTGCTAAAATGCCCTTATGTCTTCAAAAGGAGTCTGAAAAGAGAAAAGCAAATCTATTGTCGAGAAGGGGAGCTTGACGGACAGCGGCAGAGTTGGCCTATGACAAACAAACACCTTGTCCCACTTACTGTCACGGATAGCAGAGATAAGCCAGTTTTAGTCTGTTGGTAAGCATCGAATGGTCAGGTCCAAAAGGCCTAGACGAAAAATTAGTTTTATTACAGTTACCCAAAAGGATAAGATGCTTTGTTTCATTTTTTTCTAATCGTCTCCACCTCACTTTCTTTCACTTTACTCGAATCGATGGAGAGAGATTGATCGAAATCCATCGCGTGTCAGTCTAATCACATGTCATTTGACGTCATTAGAATACTGAACTCTTTGACTCAAAGACCTATCAGTCTATTGATTTTATTGTATCACGACAAGATTCATTTTCATTTGATGGTGGAGCGTGTTTTCGTATCGAAGCAGGACACTAGTTCTTGAAATAGCAGCAGAGGTTTTTCCTCAAGTATACCCAGCGATTTGTTAACAGATTTAATGATGGAGCAGAACATATATATTATTGGATCCTGAATTGGAGTTAGGCCCAAACTCAGTGGCAAACAATTCTTCTACGTATTTTTTTTTTTTTTGATAATCGTCTTTTGTTGTGATGATGCACTGTGAACTTTATAAGATCTTGTAAACTGTCAATATACAGACGCAATGCGTATAACAAAACTTCCAGTCACTCATTGAGTACTTTTCATGCTGCTTTCGTTCTTTAAAAGTTGGTAGTCGAATTCGTGGAGGAGTTGTAAAGCACTGCGTTTGAGGTCTAAGACATTTAACCATGTAGAAGTTGAAAAATTCGTTTAATGGTGCCCTACAAATTGTCTTCATCTTGATGTGAATAAGACCAAGAAAATGATAATCGACTTCAGGAAAAAAAAAAAGATTTTGAAAGAGCTCCTCTGATAATTAATAATCATCATATTGTGCAAGTCTCTGAATACAAATATCTTGAGGTGACCATTGACGAGAAGCTAGTACAACTGAACACATTGACAGCATTAAATCTAAAGTAAATAATCGACTTTATTTTATAAGAAAACTGGGTCAGCTCAAGATAGATAAGACTTTGATTAACCTTTTTTATATGTCGGTCAGTGAGAGCATTCTAATATTTTGCACTACTTGTTGGGGAGGAAACAGCTTAAAAGTGGAGCGCAATAAGCTAGACAAAGTTATAAAGAAAACAGAGAGATTCTCCATTAGTGATTTATCTATTTGCGAACTCTAATCCTCAAAAACCTTCAATAAAATGTTTCCATCTTAATATATAAATGACGTGAAACATCCTTTATACACTTCCGTGAAGAAATAAAATCCAAAAGAAATGAAGGATATATTCATATAATGACAAAGGCCGCAAGACATTTTAACTCTGTTTTTTATTTTGTAAATTTTGCGGGTGAAAAGAAAACTTGGATACTCATGCTGCTCAGATTTATCTAATCGGACTCAATCTGTTGTTGTTGAAAAATGTATGTCTGACACTTCTCCACTGTTAAACGGGGTATCTCAGGGCTCTGTCCTGCGACCAATCTCGTATGCTCTATATACCACCCCATTAGTAGAATTATTTCATCTTAATATCTTGACTGTCAGCTTTACGTCCACGATACCCACATTTATTTCCAATTACAAATGAAATGCAGATGATATTATTTTCAGAGCTGAATGCTGCATAACAGATATTAGTAAATGGATGATTTTAAATAAATAAAAACTTAATGAAAGAAAAACTGGAATTATAACTTTTTTACGGAAACAAAAGAAATAGGACAGAAATAGAATTTTTAGATATTGCAGGTAGACATATTGATGTTGTGAATAATGGGAATGTAAGGAATTTAGATGTACTCTTCGATTCTAGATTTCTATGTAAGCACATGCCAACAAAGTAGTTCAAATTTGTCAATTCTATCTGCATGGAATTTACAGAATTAAAAATCCTTTAGACGAAGAGACAACGAAAAGTTTGATGACATCCTTTATTTTGAGCGATTTATACTACTGTAATGCTTTGTTTAAATCTTCTCCTCATCATGTTGTTCAACGTCTTCAAAACTTCAAAATAGAGCAGCAAGGTCGACTGTAAAATGTGATGTGAGAGAGCATGTGAGCCCCATTAAAAAAAAACAAACTGCACTGGCTGCCAGTTTTGCATCGAACAAATTTTAAAGTTTTAATGTTATTCTTTTAAATGTTTTAATAAGACTGCCCCCCATTCATTTGCAAGAAATTCTAAGTCATTATAAGCCTTCAAGACATCTTAGATCTGAAGATGAAAACCTATTCGTCATTCCTTTTAGTAAATCAACAATCTGTGATAGGGCTTTCATCAAATCAGCACCCGTGTTGGTGGAACAATTTGCCCAATTCTGTAAAAGAAGCAGATAATTTTGATATTTCTAAAATACGTTTGAAAACACACTATTTAAATTCATGTTTTTTGATGTCTATATTGTTTTGGGATCATGTATCATGACTTGGTTATTATATTAAGATGAAATTTTAAGTATGTAGTATTGATTAAGGTATCTTATTTTCATGTAGTTTTGTCTTTGACTTTATTAATGATAACAGTTTTAATTATGTATGCATCATGTAAAGCGCCCCTTAGCACTCTGTGGATTTGGGCGGTCTCTAAATAATGTTATTCAATTTATTTAATTACCTACTTCCACACACATTCTTAATGATAAAAGCTATAAGAATTAAATTCATATTACCGTTCTACAAATCCTTCAAGTATATATATATGTCTTCTTTCTCTCTCCAGAGAGCGTTGGTAGCTCAGTGGCAAGCACAATTTGGCATGACTTGAGGGTCAAGCAATGCTCACCGTAGTCAGAAAGAAGGTGGCTGACCTAGCAGAATCGTGACTTGCTGGCATTGTGCCATTAGTTATGGCAAGAAAGAAAATGTATGAGACGGTAAACACTAGAATTGCAGAAGATATGATGACGATTGTTAGAGAGGAGGAAATTATGTAAAACGGGATTAGATAAAGACGAAAGATCGGCAGTGACAACCACTAACGGGAACAGCCTAAACAAGAAGATAAATATAACAGTCATGGTAAATATTTGAAGTATTAGAAAATACAGAAGAAACAAGGCCTTTCAAAAAAGACAGCAGACCTGGCAGAATTGTACTCGACAAAGAGTGGTCTATACATGCTATTGGTTTAGGTCTCACTCTACAAACTGTAGGTCTGGGACAGTATAAAAGAAAATGTAAGGGCTTTGACCAAAAGTTGAAGTCCTTTTCTTGAACACCATGAACCTGTAGATGTGCTAGATAAATAAGAAGTATTATAGAAATATGACATAAATTTGATGAAAAAAAAAGATAAAAAGAAAGTACTTAAGCTGCTTAAATGAAAAAGTAATCAACCCCTACTGGTCCTACAAGACATTAACAACATCAATGAATACTGATCATCTGATAACGTGGCAAATTTGTTTGCCGGTGACAGTTTTTCTCATATTCCACAACGGATGCAAGATTTTCAACAAACTATTAAATGTCATGTAAAAAATTGCAAGCATAATGAAAATTAACGTTCACCCAAATATATGCCAATTTCTGACAACGTCTTAGCCAGAAAAATACTAAATCCGTCCAACTAATGTATTCAAAAGGAAGACAGGTGACAGATACAACCTTATGGGTAAACTGCGCCGCCATTTACTGCCTTAAGCCGAAAGCTTTCAGTGGCCTAGTATAAGCTGGTACCACACTGATCATATTTGAATGAACTAACTTATTCACTGCTTGACACAATGGCGCATTCAAGAAACAAACAAGGTAGGTTTGATGGTGTATTTACGAAGAAGAATTCGCACCAAACGGCGTTTAATATCAATTCACCCTGTAAAAAAGTTTTAAAATGTGTATGGTGAATATCAGCATATATTATCAAATTCAATCTCTTACGTGACACCATCAACTCCTATATGCTCTGCTACTTCCAGCCATAAATTTCCAGATACATCTTTATTGCTGTAATATCTCTCACTTCTGTCATATTGGTCTGGATTGAACAGCATTTATGAGTGCCTCCTCTTTTTGTAATGGACACAAAGCCATTGCTGTTTGAAATGAATTCAATGATTTGCAATAAATGCTGTACACAGGAGATAAATCAAGACGGTTGTACTACACATTATCTAATAACTACCTCATCACCGTGTCAGATACAAACTTTCCACCACTGGAAGTATTAATTCAAAATTATCTGTAATTGAAAAACAAATTCGTCTCGGATACTACTAAAATTTGAAGCGCGGATTTCAAATTAAAAAAAAAAAAATTTTATCCGATCAACCACTAAAAAGATATTGGACTCGATAAATCACCCCACTAGACTTGGCGACGTCATTGACATGAGTTGAAAAGGTGAGCGATCTCTCATCGCATCCCTCCAGTAAGATGAAGTCTGTAGCATGGTCCACTTTACTCCAACAGACTATGAAGAGTTGCTGCAAGTCGGATTCATTATAATAATGAATCAGTGAATCGTCAGTCAAGACTCTTTTGTAATCTTGGCCAGCGTTACTTCTTTCCTTCAAGTGTTTCCTTCAAACAGGACTTAGTATGTTTCTACCCTTTAACTGACATTGATATGGATAATTGAAGATCTTGGGGTAACTGGCCGAAAGTGAATATGAGATCTAGATCATAAAATCCATAGCGTAAACACAAATCTCTTTGAAAAGGAAATCAGAAAAGAAATTGAAGCGGAAAAATAGAAATCACGGAACGTTATTATTTCTATTCACCGTGCGTTCTCATTTCAGAACAGAGTAAACCCACCTTTACCAATAAAACTGGCCTTTCGTCTTACTTTTTCCATGGACACTGAGATGACTTTTGTAGTCGAACAAAACCCTCAAACACCAAATATACAAATAAATAAACAATTAGTAAACTGTAGTATGTCTACGTCACAATGGCTTGCCTGCGAATTACCGCCTGTCTTGCGCTTGCGGGCACCTTGCCTATTGAACGCATATTTGGTGAGCGTGCTGGTCAGATCAAAAACATAGCATTCACTGTACCTACCATTGACTATTCTTTGGTGTTTCGGTTTGGTTTGGTTTTGTTTTGTTGTTGTTGTTTGTTTTGTTATGTATTTAGTTTTGTTTTTTTGTTTTGTTTCGTTTTTTGTTTTGTTTTGTTTGTTTGTTGTTGTTTTTTGTGTTGTTTTTGTTTGTTTTGTTTTGGGGTTTGTTTGTTGTTGTTGTTGTTGTTTTTTGGGGGGTGTTCTGTTTTTGTTTTGTTTTGTCTTTTTGTTTTTTGTTTATTTTTGTTTTTCTTTTGTTTTTGTTTGTTTTTGTTTTTGGTGTTTTCTTTAGTTTTGTTTTTTGTGTGTGTTTTTTGTTTTTGGGGGGATGCATAGCCTGAACCTGGGAAAAAATATTATTATTATTATTATTATTATTATTATTATTATTATTAGCTGGAAAACCCATTCTACGAATGGTTGGAGGATGGCGAGATCTAGAT
>JAOYNN010108170.1:0-11619 GCA_025770095.1 Goniobranchus kuniei | reverse complement strand
CTCTCTCTCTCTCTCTCTCTCTCTCTCTCTCTCTCTCTCTCTCTCTCTCTCTCTCTCTCTCTCTCTCTCTCTGTAGACCTATCAAGCTATGGGTAGCTTGCTACCCACTTATGATTCTTCTAGCCTATCCGTCCCAGTCTCAGTCTATCAATATCGATCTGATCAATGCCTCTTCTTGAGACACCTCAGCTATTTCTCTTCATCACTATGTAATCCTATTCTCCCTGACTGAAATCTACCAGGCTCCTTCCTCATTAGCATCCCTCACGAGATCACAGTCTGTCAAGGCGGCTGCTGCTTTATTTGCCAAGATCCAGTCGTTTTCAGACTCTATAAAAAGAGAATAAACGAAGGAGGGTAAGTCAATGAGGAGAACGAAAAATCAAATGAGTTATCAAGCGGCTAAAACGAGCGCCGTTGAGAATTGTCAGGTTTTATAGACCCTATTAAAAAGCGACGTTCCCCAGAGAAGTTCCAAGTCCGAGGAGTCTCACTTGGGTCTTCTTCCTTTCGTCTGATTCCACTGTCAGACGTGACGTGCATTCGCGAATTTCCTTTCACCTTCGAGTAAATCCGTAGTTGCTCAACTCAGTGGTGGTAAACTGTGGGTAATTGACACCTCCGACCTTCAAAAAGGGCACAAAGAGCTTCCGGTCGGTCGCGATGCTCCGTCTCCTAGGGAGCGATCAATGACGTTTATTGTTTTGGCTAAAAGAGAAATGGGAGATCAAGGGGCACGAGATGTGACTGCGAAGCAGGCGCGGGCGAAAAGGAGATTTTTGTTTCTTCTTTAAAAAAAAAAATCCGTGCAAGACGATGACAGTTTTGATGGCAGACAAGTGAGACTACCCTCAGAGGTAAATTCATGCAGACGGGAGTAAGAAAATGAATAAACAAAAAGAGACAGGTAATGGCATCATTTTATTTTTTAGTATGACTGTATCTGTCTGTAAACATCGTGTTGTTTGCCACAGATCCACAGATAGTATGATTCTCAGAATCCTTGACGGTGTAGTCTGAAAGCTTTTTCTGATGCTGTTCTAAGCCTGGAAAAAGGGATATATACTTAAAAGTAAATTACTTGTATGAAAGTCATATTGAAAATATAAACTTGGCATCAAAGAAAGCCCCCATTAAAAGTACATTAATGTTAGGACAAAACAGGTTGATAAGACACTCTTAAGGGATTAATGAAAACGATGGGCTACAGGGACATTTATGCTAAAATAAGATGTTTGACCCCATTTGCATTGCAACTTAGGACCACGGAACCATTATAAATCAATATTATTGTTGGTCGCTGCAGTGCAATGCCACTACTCTCGGTTAAGAGCCAGCACTCATTCACTCTTGAACCAAATAATATATTAGTGATAAAGCGTCTTATCCAAGGACCAAAGAGTTCCACCTGTGAATCAGCAGCCACAGAAATGTACTCCTATCAAATAACGATGCCAACCTTGCTTGATAGACTAACAATCACAAATGAACAGTCACAAATGCCATTCTCAGCAAAATAGGACCAAGAAATGATCTTGCAGTATACCATGGCTCCATGGCGAGGTGTAGGTTACCAATGCTGATACCATGGGTTTAATTACAGATTGTTTTTGTGCTTTTCTTCCCTCATTGTTTGATCTTGTCATTCTTATAGATGTTTGTTAACCTACGTTTGCCTCTAGTCCGCGTTGTTCTTTGTTATAATATTCCCTTTCAGTCTATCGTACAAACTCACGCCTCAGGTCACACACAAAATTCATCCGAAAGTTAAGTTTTAGTGAAAGCTTTTATTTCACATTCCGGTACATGTTTTGGGTTTGTAGGGTTGAAGATGTAAACAAAACCAAACTCGTAAGATGTTGTTAATGTTAATGTGTTTTATTCAACCAGCAAGTGCAGCATTTTTCAAAACGATTTTTATTCAACCTTTTTTTAAGGAAACAGCAGATAATATTATCCGTTGCTATTCTTGAAATTGATATTAATAAGATCTAAAGACAACAAACCGATATTACGCTGAAAATACGTAGACGCCAGTTAGTTGGATTATAACATTGACTTTTATCGGGCAGAAAAAAATTCATAAAACTTACAAACATTTAAAGATTTTAATCTCATATACTTCGAATTATAACAGTTTTTGTGCATCTATGAAAATGATAATGATGATGATGGGGAGAAGGAGGAGGAGGGGGAGCAGGAGGAGGAGGAGGGGGAGCAGGAACAGGAACAGGAGCAGGAAGATGATGATGAGGACGATGAGGAGATAATAACACAGGTCATATTCCAATACAATTGGTACATTCTTGTCATGAAAAAGCAACGTCAAAGGTTAAGATCAAACTGTGGGTGTTTCAAAATATATCACATAAATTAAAAAGAAAAAAAACAAGACAGAGGAACACGTTCTGTCTCGTGATGAAAGTGAAAATATCTAAGTGGGACTAAAGATAGATTGTTGATCAGATTAAAATTATGATAGTTATCCACCAGCAAACAGCACACAAATGCCAGTCTCTGTACATTAATGACGACTTACATAATAAAATATCAGGTATGATCTTCAATGTCATGTTGGGGTACAATCTATCGCCGAAACTGGAAATAAGCACGTTGATATGACCATACCTGCTAGGCCAAATCAGTAAATAAATCGAAAAGGACAAACTGACGCAAATACTCTAATACTGACAATAGCACTGCAAAAAGCATATCGTGATCGCAATGTGGTAAACTTTCTAACATATTTATTAGATCATATGTATGCATGTTGAATATCCTTCTTCTTTGTTCCTTCATATCGAGACTAGATGAATAATAGATTATTTTCAATAATAAATTATTTTTATACAGCGCTTTTACCCGTTAAAGAAAAGGCTAAGAGCGCTTCACGAAGTTAAGATTAACAATTGTACAAGCAATTGTTAACATGTAAAATGCAGAATAAAATATCACAACTTTTTGTCAGGGAAGAGGGGCAAATGTATCCCACATTAAGAGCTTTCATATGTCCAGATTGGAAAGATGTGTTGGGATGGTGTTTGATTTGTTTGTTTGTTTTTTAAGATCAGATTTAAAAGATCTTGATATTGACGGATCTATGGTCTCGTAAGTGCTGAGCAGAGAATTCCAAAAATGGGGTGCCGAAAAGAATGAATAAACAAAACAAACAACAAGAACAACAAAATAAAAACTTCGTTCTCATATCTTTCTCAATTGCTACACTTCACATGCACGACTGGATTGTTGGAAGATCGGAGCGAGACACCGTGGAATGTTATTTCTGGTTCAAATTTAATAGATGCACGGGCTTTCACTATAAAAACACTTATAAACAAGCATGCAGACTTTATACATATTTCTTTTCCTAACTGGCAACCAATGCAATTCATTTGATTGGGGTGTTGTTGAGCTAAACTTGTCTTTCTTTCATATTAATCTGACTGCATTATTCTAATCCTCTGGAAGCTTTGACGATGTTCGTTTGGCATATTTACCAACAGAGAGGTGCAATAGTCCAATTTTGACAACACTAACGACTTGGTGAGTAAGGCGTCTATGTTCTTATCAAACACATGGCGAATATTGATGATTCTTTTTATTTCAAGGTGCGGGGTTTTGATTAGATAGTTTTCATGGTTAGTCATGCGAAAGTACATAAGTTTAGGATTACTCAATAAAAGGTAAGACAGGACAAAATGTATTCATAGTTTAGGACCAACGCCCTCCGTCCAACACATATACACAGGGAGGACAACAAACAGCTAGGGAGTCAATGAATTGTATCATATTTAAATTTTCCTAACGCCTGTCTGTCCATTTGTCTGTCGTCTGTCTGTCTGTGTGTTACCGAACTCTTTCGCTCATTACCAACCAATCTTGGCAGATTAGCTATAGAATCAAAGCTCTCGCCCCCAGGAATGTCTGTGGGAAATTGTGTTTTAATTAAGATAAGGACAACTTTACCAAACAATATTTTCCATTTCAGTAAGACCACAGGGGAATGCTCTCGCCATGGAACGCATGCAGGCCATTAGCCATTAGTGGACTGGGGATCTTGATCACACAGCGTGCGCTCGCGGTCAATGATGTGGACAGCTAAGCGAGGCATATACAACGACCTGTGTGTTCGCAACCGAGACTGAGACACACATAACGATTTGAGTGTTATTGCGCCCAACATGTCCGTTATAACATTTCAGATTTGCAGCCATAGACCACTTGTGTCAATGAAATAGCTGTTTGTTGTCGTCCCTATCTATTTGGGTCTGACGGGGACACTGGTCCGAAACGTTATAGGATGTTTTATCCTGTCTTACCTATTATTGAGTAACCTTAAAGGTACATATTATCATTTCCACGTAATATAGCTATAAATTCATACTCAATAGTAACATTTCTGTATTATTGTTAGTTGTGGTCAGATCTGAGTCAATGATGACTTTGTATCATTAATTGATTAATTGTTCAGTTCTTCAACTTTAAAGTAAAGTAAAGTTAGTCCCGAACCCATGACTGAGTGTAGGGGAATTAGGAGTAGAGCCCTATTTACGCTAGGCATACGGCATAATGTGGTCGTTTGCCATTGCTTTCCACGCCGACTTTACTTCCGCCAAGTCTAGAAAGACATAGCTACCCATTTATACCGCTGGGTGAACATAGGGCCCCGAAAAAAATCCATTGCCCGGCTGGAGTTCGAACTCGGGCCACCTCGCATGGCAGTCGCCGCTCTACCAACTGAGCTACCGGGCCACCACCTTCACCTTTATCTATTGAAAAGTTTATGTTCGCTGATGGGCTTTTTTTCTTTACTACATCATTAATTTAGCCTCTCCAACGCAGTTTTGGAGTTCAATTGATCTCCGTTTTAAGAATACGTGCCTTGACATCATTCATCTGAACCACAATGATTACTGATTGGCTGTATTTAATATATACAGGTCAAATGAGTGTTGATATACGTAACTTGAAAAATGTAACGTGCTGTCAGTTCCACAGGGCACAGTACTGGAACCTCTTTGCTTCCTCATATATGTCAACGATTTAGCATATGACCTCTCACCTAGAAACAACTCTCAATTTATTCGCGGATCACAGCCTGCTATTTAGAACAATCGAAGATATAAACCGACCTGAATTCCCTTATATATTGGTCACAAAAATGGCAAATGAACTTCCATCCTGAAAGATGTCTTGTCATGACAATTACAAATAAGAAAAGATGCATCGCCCATAATTATAACATCACTAAAACATTTGGATAATGTACAGTATCTAGGAGTCCATCTAAATACGACGCTGACATGGGAACACCGCATCTACCACATTGAGGCTAAAGCAAATAAGACACTCGCATTTTTGCGCCGAAACATCCGTCAGTGCCCACAAAATATCTTAGAACATGTACAAAGTCCTGGTCACGCCAATATTGGAATACGCAAGCTCAGCGTGAAACGCTCACCATCAAAAACACATAAAGAGAATAGAACAATTTCAATAAACAGCTTCACGTTTTGTGACCAACAGCTGGTCAAGATGTGTAACATCTGCCCTAAAATTCCTATAATGGCAAACACTACAATCACGCAGCAAAGAACTAGGCTGAAAATACCCCAACGATGTGTCCACGGGGAATCATCTACCAAACTCCCTGACCCCATTCGACGCCCAGAAAACGGATACGAAACAAGAAACAATCAGAAAACAAATTTTCACCAGCCATTTGCAAAAACAAATTCGCATAAATATAGCTACTTCCCCAAAACAATAGCTGACTGGAATTCACTCCTATCTTTAATCCAGGAAATAGAGAATACACATAAATTCAACAGAGCACTCGCCTTGGATACTGAATCTCAGGAGGCAAAACATTTGCAGTGATGGACATTTGATGTCTTTTGCATCTTACCAACTTGAAATTGAAATTGAATAAATGTGAGAAATCTTGGTAATAAAGATGAAATCACATAATAATAATAATAATGTTCATATGTTTAAGCATGCCTTTCGATAGAAACAATACGATTTCTAGAATTTTGCCATATTCATCTATTAGTCATATTTTAGTAATCTTTTAGTCATACGGCACGAAAGGAACATTTTGATCTTCCTCTGTTTTGCAAAGAGAGCGTGCCTTTGTCAATAATTGCTCTATCAAAATTACACATTTACATTTAATTGAATAAGAAAACGCTGTGTGAAGGATCTGTGTTAAAGACGGTCACTAAACTATTACATGTACCATGTATCAAGGATCCGACGTACCAGGAAAGACTTAAAACATTCCCTTTACCTTCAGTTTAAATATAGACACACTGGAGGAGACCTGGTACAAACCTATAGAATTTTGAATGATATGGAAGCAACGGACACATAATTTGTTCTCTTTAAATTTCCTTTCTGCACATCCACCAGAAATTGTGGCAAGAAATTATTTAAATCTAGAAGTCACACTGCACTAAAACTACACTAACTTTTTTAACAGAGTAATAAACGTATAGAAGTAATTGAGTCAGGGAACTAAAACAGCTGAGGATACAATCGCTTTCAAAACATGTGTAGACTTGGAACTTCAGGAACAAATATATGGTTATGACTAAACTGGAGGCAAATACAGTATACCACAAAGTCCACTGATCAAGAAGGGACACTGAAAGCCATTAGACCTAAATATCAGTCACTTCATTTCAAGTACAAGTATAAATATATTGACACATACAGACGAGAAAGAAAAACGATTCATATATTAATAATTGTTCCTCATGCAAACATCCTCTTTTTGCTTCTTTCTTCCGAGTATATGATGCAGATAATGTCACGCAGATGGGTTTCGTTTGGTATGATATTCATGATCCATGCATTGACCACTCCTGCAAACCCTACATGCTTACATCTTTAAACAAATTCCATCCCCACTTCTTAAAAACACATAATGCACAATCTTAAGAATAAGAGACAGAACAAACAGAGAGAACAACAATAAATAGATCAATAAGTAGATAGATGAGAAGATATAGAGATATATGGTGGTCTCGTACCAGAATCCATTCCCACCATTTTTGATAATATTGTGAAACAAATCCAGCTTGAAGGCTGGATCAACAGTATACAAGATATTATCGATACGTTTTACCCTTGTTGAAAATGGGGAGCGGGGCATGCAATTATCATGGAAAGTGCACTATGAGGTACGCACTGTTTTAACAAATAAAAAAATGTTTATGTGACAGACTGACATAGTTACGTTAATTTTACATCACATTTTTCTTCCTATCTTTCATTGATAATACAATCTATGGACAAAATCAAAATGGAAACTGCGATGACGTTTACAAGCCAAAAAGTCTAATCATAGGCTGTACATGGTAAGAGCTTTCAGAGCTACGTCAAGCGTCTGTGTTATTATGTTTCTAGTCCAAGTTTAATGTGATATACTGCCGGTATTAGTAGAGGATGCCACCCACCGTGCCGGTCAAAGGATGCTTTTCGAAAGACTGAATCTGCTGTTACATAAACAACAACTTTTTAAAGCCATCCATGAATGGAAATATCATGTGTTCTTGGCATTAGTGACTTGATAGAGAAATAATGTCCTCATATTAAGATTGTGATGAAAATAAACAATAATTAAAAGTCAACAACAATTTGAAAAAAACAAAATGATGCATTGAAAAGAATCTGGCATTCCCTTCCTTATGAACCACACTAAAATAATGTAGCAAAATTATTGTCTCTTGTATCAAGAACTAATCAAGGAATAATTTTGGATCCAAGTTCAATGCCGGAACCAAAAAAAAACGTTTCCATGTCAGGATCCTTTTTTTTTATTAGGAATATATTAATTTGTGACCAAGTGGACCATGGCGTGATTCTGAAGGTCAAATTCCTGTGAAAATTCAAGGTCACAAACGGTGCACGTGAAGACACGATCTCGCGCATGCGTACGCCTCACATGACTGTCATGCGCTGCATGCGATGCGAAGGCTTTTCCACAATGTTTGCACTGAAAAAAAGAAAAAAAATTATTTGCCTTTAATTTGGTTGAAATTCACAAAACTGTCACTACGACATTCAACATGACCCCCAAATCGGCTCATTGGGCCGAAGCCTACCCCGGTTTCCATATCATGAAGCGGACAGTGACATATTTTATCCATCACTCTCTGAATAGGATGCTAGGCTATTACAGAGTACTTTCCCAGCAACAGCTGTACCCTTTTTCATCCGGATCGAGTGAAGCAACACAGGTAAATTTTTTAGCTTGAGGAAAAAACGCATGTGTCCGTAGCGAAATTCGAACCTCATGCCTCTCGGACTGCAGGCGTAAGCTCTACCGCTAAGCTACAGCGCCTTCTAAAGTTAAGAAGATAGGGGCTTAAATGTTGGTGTGCTTGGAATAAATCGTATGTGACAACATTTTTTGGTTAAAAGGGTAAAGAACAGGTATCAAAATAAATGAAAAAAGACGTAATATCACAAAGCAAGCGTACCGTTGACTCGTCCATATTGGGAACAAGATTGTTTAAAGAAGAATGATAATATAATCATGAAAAAGTTGTAGTGGTATGTTTCTTCGTCTCTCATCTCTGTGATCTGATTGGCGTAACTTTTTTTCAAACGTATTTAGAATGCCAATTGGCTGCAAGTTTCAATCATCTGTTGTTTTTGTATCACTTGTTGAAATATCTTCCTTTTAACGAATGTATGTGGACATTTGGCATTTATACTGCACGGAAGCATTTTTTAAAAGTGTGGTTCTTTAAAATGTAATCATATTATGAAATTGAAATGAAAGAAAGACACATAGCTACAATAATAAAGTTTCAGTTAAGAAACCTAGTGTACCTTATTTATTCAACATATACAAGGCATTGAAGGCTTGGGGTCTTTGTCTATTACAACTTATCAAGTGGAATATTTAAATTAAATGTAAACAGAATATAGAGGAGGTAATAACAATTTACATTTACTATGCAATATTACCAACATAAATATTCCTTATGTCAATGCTAAGACACAGAACACTGTGGAACAATTTATTTTCAAGGCTTTAATCCTCACACTTTAACAAGTCTGATGAATTGCTTGGTGAGAATAATCTCGCTAAAAATTCTGAGTGAAAGAGCAAAAGATCTGAATTGCATAGAATCGATGGTTTACAGTATATGTAAAAGGAAAGCGTCCTAACATAAATAACGAGGTAAAAACCAAGCAAATAACAAACAATAAAAAAAAAAACATTCTTAAGAATTTGGAATGTCATAGATTGCAGAAAATGTATCTGTTTTATCACATAATCATACCACAAACCATGTCTGATATACGCAGTGTTGTAGAGCATGTAAAAACTGAACAATCACCCCACCCCTTCTATTCTTATACCCTTCATTATTTTGTGAGTGTAACCTATGACCAAGGGTAGACGGTTCTAGCAGGTCTGATTAGTTCTATCTGCATAAAATAGATTCAAGCAAAGTTTTTTTCCATTCATTTTGAAGTTTTCCTGTCTTTGTTGAAGTCACAACAAAGCTCATTGCCTTTCCGCGAGAATCACCTTTCTTTATACGTAGTTCCATGTACAATTAATTTGTTTATTTAGAAGTTCCATTACACCTAAACGTGGTTTTCAATTCGCCGAAACGAAAATTCCTCCCACAAGAAGTCCAGTATATAATTCAAGACTGCCTTTTTCTGTCCGCCCGGGATTATCATCAAAACAGAGCCCTAAGTTTCAGCAATGTTTTGTGGATATTCAGACGATAGAAGTTAGTGGAGTTCGTGAAATTGGGATACTGAATATGTTTGTCTACTTCATTTTTCAGGACATCATCGAGGAGGCACGCTTCCTCCACTATTACTAAATTGGGAGGGAATAAAACATTTTATCACCCATCCTTTCAAAACCCAGGCCATACTACATACACAACACACAACACACAACGTCTCAAACATCCCTTAACATTTAATATTGTCTCTACCTCCCCTTCCCCCATATCAATTTTTATGCAATATGGGGCCCTTACCTAAAGATACAGACAAAAGTACAAACACACTCACATACAATAAATTATATAGGTAAATGTATTCGACATACATACCAAAATGTGCTACGGTGAGAACATTTACAGACACAACACATACACATACTCTCAATAACTTTATAAAAGCGAGAGCCTACGTGCCGGGTACGCCCAAGTGGCCATCTCTGTAACTGAGAAGTGTTACGGCTCAGAGGCAATAGGAAAAAGTTGTATACCGCACACCGGCATAATCTATCCTATGATTATTGAAGGTGTTCAGAACCAACAACATATTTTTCTGAGAGCTCCTCTCATCTGTTTTCTTCTGTCAGGCTCCCTTTTCGTGTCCTCAAAGAGGATGGATTTGCATGAGGAGGAAACGATACATTATTCAGTGGCTATCCCCCCATTCATGTGCTTTGCATGACTTTAAAATGCTGTCGGGTGTCACTTGCTATCTCGATGTACCGAGCCACTTTTGTACACAAAGGGCGGTAGAAAATCCTAACTGGTTGTTGCGTGTACTCTTTGGGGCTTGATGCTCATTGTTAAAAAGTCATGGTTGTTTTGCTTGTTTTGTTTTTGTTTTTGTTTGTTTGTTTGTTTGTTTGTTTGTTTGTTGGTGTTGTTTGTTTTTGTTTTTTTGTTGTTGTTTTTTTTTTTGGGGGGGGGGGGGTTGTATGTAAACCATCTCTCCGTTTAGTTTTTTAGTTACATCGATCATATTGTCAGTTATATTTTTTACAGGGATGATGGTTTTGTTGTTGTTGTTTGTTTTGTGGGTTTGTTTGTTTTGTGTCTGTAAATCATCTCTACTTGTATCCTTTAGGTTATTTCATGTTTACTTTTTTTAAATGTCTGCTTCCCCTTGTGGCAACGTCTTCTCTTCTTCTGAAAATTACTTCTCTTCTGTTACTTTAAGCTAGTCTTTCATATTTCGTCTTTCTAATGCCCGTGGGCGCTGCGACGACCTTTGCAGTCGAGCTGAGCCCTAAAACCCCAAATAAACAAATAAATAAATAAATAATAAATAAATAAATAAGATGCGGGTTTAAAAAAAAAAAAAAAAAAACTCACCTTGAAAGGTCTTTCCCCGGAATGCTGCCTTATATGAGTTCTGAGGATACTGGAGGCTGTAAATGATTTGTTACAATAGACACATTTGTACGGTCTCTCTCCGCTGTGAACCTTTTGGAGAAAGTATAGATGATATTTAGATACAACTCAATTCAAATCCATAGTATAACCATGTCTAAGATGTTCAACAATAACCATTTACCTCCATGACGCAGAGGAACATAAAACACTGAGATAAGCTGTTAATCTTGAATATGTTTTGTTTTGTTTTTCTTTCTTATTTTGTTTTCGGATGAGCACTCCAATACTGTTAACGGGTAGAGTTTCTTAACTAAGGACACACATCATAAATATGTCGTAGTTTTTCAGTGCCAGACTGAGAAATTCCTTTGTACCAACAGCAATTAGGCTAATTAATAAAAAGTAAACTGAATAAAATATATATAAAACATCTCTCTCTCTCTCTCTCTCTCTCTCTCTCTCTCTCTCTCTCTCTCTCTCTCTCTCTCTCTCTCTCTCTCTC
>JAOYNN010108059.1:0-11620 GCA_025770095.1 Goniobranchus kuniei | reverse complement strand
CCGCCAAGTCTAGAAAGACCTAGCTACCCATTTATACTGCTGGGTGAACAGGGGGCCCCGAAAAAAAACCACTGCCCAGCTGGGGAATCGAACTCGGGCCACTTCGCATGGCTGTCAGCCGCTCTACCAACTGAGCTACCGGGCCACCAATTGAAAGGTACTGTGATTAAAGTTTTGCATTAATCAAAGTATAAAGTGCTTGTACATCTCCTTTCAATGAATTGGTATGATCCTAAAGGGCATGAGGTTCACTGTAAGAAGGGTTGCTTATGGAAATGACATTGTGGCACACAGTGTCAGAGTGCTACTAGCCATTATTACATGCCATCTTCCCAGTTTCGGTGAGCTTTGACTACGAGGCTTTCATTAATCTGAAAATTTGTATCTCACTTCCATTACCATCATTTGTAATTGTCTTTACATAGACTTTAATCATTTTGAAATACAAAGAGTTTACTATAAGTGAGTCTTTTTGCTCCTGCGATGTACTTTCAGTGTCAGTGCACATGACTTTCTACACCAATCATAAATATGACAGGATACAATTCCTGTTCTATTTGTAATAAGGATATGTGTCAAATTGCCTTTTTTGTCAATTTTCCAAACAAATTTGATTCAATTATTTCAAATGAAGGCCTCCACATTTAAACTCAATCCAAGAAAAAACAACCGTTTTCAGGACTAAGATGTTGAGTTACTGAAGGAAAAATAATAGCAAGAACTATGGAGGCTGTCCAACATGCTAATCTTGCCCTAACTCATCCTGATATCATTTTGTGGCTTTGTGGTCTAGTGGTAGACAGATTGGCTTAGCCACCATGAGGTCATGTTTGAATTACGCTGGGGCGGTGCAAAGTTGAGTCTTTGGAAAAGGCTTTTAATAACATTTTCTTACCACCCTCAGGTGTAAAATGAGTACCTGGCCGTTAACGTTGTCACTTTCCGAAAAAAAATTGTACTATCGCTAACAGGCGGCCTGTATCATTCTTCATATTATGTGTTGCTGTTGGTTGGAGATCCCTTATGAAGTAATCTGAGCACATTAAGTGGATATTGCGCGATATAAAAACTCACCTTTTTTCTTGTTTTTAAGACAAATGATAAAAAAAAGTGATAGCATGGAATGATAGTTTTGGGTGACATTTTGTACGATTTGAAGCAAGATGATGCTATATCTAAAAAGAAAATACTGTTTATGAAGCAGATAGTATATGGAAAGAAAGCTATATTACCATTTGAGACAGCAAATTCTGTGTCGTCCTGGAAATCAGTAAAAACCACTTTGATAACACATCTGTGTTTTCAAAGACTATAGGACCTGATTTTGAGCCATCTACGCCAACAACATCAAATGCATTCTCCCTGAAAATAAAAATTATATTCTTAGAATAAAAATAAAAACAAAACAAAAACCAACAAACAAACAAAAACAAAGGAACTTCGACAACACCTGAAATACTTTCTTTTACCTATTTTGACAATGAATATGTAATGAAATAAAATACCTTCAACTTTACTCAAATTATTTGGGAGAAATTATTTCTCAACATAAATCTTAAATATTACAAAAAAATTATGATATACGTCAAAAGCAGGTGAAAGCAAACTTGCATAAACTTCTCATGGGTGTACTCTTTTGTTTACACTAATTTATCATGGGGTGATAAGCATCAAATATCAATGAAGAGCATTAAAATTTAATACTTCAAAGATGCACTCTTAATATCAATGGATGGATGCCTTTTTTTTAAATTACTATGATAATCTTTTGAAATTGGACAAATGCTTATGGTTAATCAATCCAAGGGATAAATGGACAAAAACATATGACATTTTGGATCAACATTCTGGTTCAGATAAGAAAGAGTAACATGAAAAGAAACAGCTTGAAGAATGAATAAAACCTATGAAAAAAAAAGGATAAATATAAATAAAAGTGGGAACTCTTGAAAATGACACACTTTATTCAGTCAATCTCTGAGACAGATTTTATTCTATTCTTTTCTAATTATTATTATTATTATTATTTTGTGGGTTTAACGTCCCTTTTCAACATCGTAGGTGATACCAGCAATGGTGCTATATTGACATATGATCCCATACATGAGCCATAAAGTATAACAAACTCGAATGAATCACCCAGTCACAGTATATGGACACCGGGTCAACCTGTCTTAGATCTGTTCTCATAATGCTGAACGCAAGCAAGACAGTTACTAAATTGTCAATTTTCATTTCTTAGGTATGAATCGGTGGGTATAGAACCCCCAACCTCGCAGTAGTTCAGAGGCGGACGCCTCTACCACTAGGCCAACAGACCAGTTCTTCTTAAAAACTGAAAGAGGAAAACTGAAATCCTGAGAAAATTCTAATTGGTCCCCTTCATACATGAAATAATTTCCCTTAATACTGACCTGCAAGTCAAAACAATTACCGACATGGGTGTTGGTGGCTAAGTGGTAATCACATCTAGGCAAGGGTCAACAGTCAAGAGGCATTCACCAAGGTCAGTACAAGCGTGTGTGACCGTGTGGGTTCAGCCTTGCTAGTGTGCAGTCAGGCTCATAACTGCAAGTCATCAGCATTGTGTCTTTGGGTAAGGCACTTTACTTTGCTTACCTCACACGACTCAGGTGTGATTGAGTACCTGGCCGTTAAGACTGCGTTGTCTCTGTCTGAAAAAATGTATTTGCGCTTAACAGGCTGCAAGTTTTGTTCTAAATGTTCTGTGTTGCTGCTGGTCAGTGGAGTGAAATGTCATTGAAAAGTGCTGTGAGCATGGCTATGCTGTGCAATGTGCGCTATATAAATGCCATCTTTACTTTACCTTAATGTATCTGTGCCACTAACAAAACGAGACATCCTTGCATACAGGAGTGGGATTGTAAGAGCTGTCATCCATTCTCTTTCTAGCCTTGGCAAACTGGATAATGGTATACCATCCTTGGAAAAACACAAAAGTTAGAAGAATTACAAGAACAACAAAAAACTCGACCCGAAATGAAATGTTTATCTTGTTTTTTTGGTTGGGTTTTTCTCCTTCCTCCCCCCCCTCCTTTTTTTAGGTGATATCTATGAGTAAGGACTTTCTTTAGACGAGGGATCAATAGATAGAGTATTCTTGGTTGACGAATTTGACCACCAACTACATACTGCAACGAATAATAATTATGATTTTTTTTTTTTAAACAATAAAATGAAACAGAATAACAATAATAATAATAATAATAATAATAATAATAATAAATCATCATCATTACTATGATGTGCTTCATCCAATACGATGCACAGGCGCAAGCGCTTCTCAATAAATCAATTTAAAATGGTACAATATAAATGCATTATTCAAAACTGAATGCAATATTGGGAGGAATACATTAGAGGATGAAAAACTGTTTAAACGAAAAAAAAAAACCAAAAAAAAAACCCATAACTTTATTAATCTCTGCCTATTTATTCTTCCTCCCATTTGAACATTTCTCAGACATACATCAAAGACAATGAAACATTTGATGAGAAGAGAAAAACAGATTGCAAACTACTCTCTTGGGTACAAAGATGTGTGATGAATGGTGCTTTATGAACTAAAAGCCATGGCTTTTCTCCCTTACATATTAAGTCTCTTGAAAAGCCTGCCGCTTAATAAAAGATGAAGCTGATGTGCAAAAGTTCCATGTCTAAGTGCTGAAAAGTCACTCTGATAGATATAACATAATATACTCCACTGGCTTTAAGGCCACATAACATTTATAATGTTACAATACTAACTGTTCAGGTTGACAGATCAGCCATAGTATTGTAAAGTGCCTAAACCGTTGGCTACATACACAGGTCAGTAGCATAATGATAAAGCAAGCAGTTCTAGTTTTATCAAAGCTCCATCAGCAGAGAAAATTATTTCAACAGCTTCAACAAGGATAGATGATACAGAAGATGGGAAAGACTTTAGAAATTCTCATCTTATTTGTGAAAATAAAAGTTATGGAGAAATACAGGATTTCATTAATACAGCTGCATAACCTATCACAACATTAATATAATTAACTTTCAAGCTTTGGCAAATGCATTACTTAAGGGAGACAACATTGAATAATGAATAACGTGAAAGATGTGCACTCACCTGCTTCGATGGGCCTGGAGTATTTCTTACTTCATTACCTTTGAAAAAAAGAAAAGAACAAATATATTGGCGATCATAATATTTAACACTAACAGACAATGATGAAATGGTTTTAAAATATAGAGGGATTTTCAATTATGAGATACTTCAAAATGCCCTTTTAAATATTTTTTTCTTTCATGTTTTAGATGGGAGCTGGCTTCCTGATTTAAGAAAAAATCCATGCACTCTGTTTTTGAATGATAAACACTGTTTAAAATAAAAAAAACAGAACAAAAAAAAATAAGACTGAAAGCATACTCACTTTTGTTGAGAAAATACGATGCAGGTCGAAAATGACGCACAGATAAATTTACGGTATCTTCTTTAACATCTTTCAAAAGAGCTACTACCTCATCATGGGTGCAGCTTTCAACATTGACTCCATTGACCTGCAACAGCCAATAAGAATTTTACAGTTGATTAAGCCTTTCAAACAAGTATCATTCAAATTCAAATGCTATTAAAATATGGTTTCTTAACACATAAATTTATCACACATAAAAGTTTAGAAAATGACAAGACATCATAAGAATACTTCACAAGATTATAATAGAAAACAGCAAAGTCATTGAAATACATTAAAAGTGGCATTCACTGATTTAGGACAAAACAAAAGAAGTAACTACTTCACAAATATATGCAAGATTTTACCCTCAGGATTGCATCTCCCACCAAAAGCTGACCAGTCCTATCTGCAGCCTCATTTTTCATCAACCTTGAAATTAACACAGGGAGCCTGTGTTCAGCTCCGCCCTTCACAAACAGGCCGAATCCAGCTCCAGGTTCTCTTTTTACCTCTATCTCTCGAACCTGTTACATAGATATTACAAATAACTGCGATTAGTACAAACTGAACATGAACAAATTAATGAAAAGAGAGCACAAACTCTCACTTTGGATTCTGTTGTTTGTTTATTTTTTTTTTTCAAACCTGATAAAATCCCTAGCAAGGTAAAATGTACATCAATTCAAAGCATCATTCTTCTTTCAACTTCTGTCGACTTTAAGGTCATCACTGCAGTTCACCATTTTATAGATCCTAGGTTTAATTAGGCAAAGGTTATATGCTGAGCACCCTTCCAAACACAACCACTAAAAACACTGGGCTGGATGACTTGTACAAGAAGAGGTGGAAGGAGGGAATGGTAGGAATAAAGTTTGCTCAGGTAGCCACTTTTCAAGATTTCCCACTGCCAATGTGGTTCTTTAACATGCTCAACTTTTAGATGGGACCTCCGACTCAAATAAGTGATAAGGGAACAAACAAGAAGCCTAAAATCAAAATCATATGTGTCAAAGATAGCATTAGCTTATTAAACTACAGGACAAGAAACTCTAACTTTGCTGCAACAGCAAAAAAAGAGAAGACAAAAATTGAAAAGCAAAACCTTTTCTACTTACTGCAGTTCTAATAATATTTCCTTCATTAAGTAACATAAGGAAAAGTAAGAAAGTAAAAAATTTAAATCATGCAAAAAAACAAAACAAACCCAACAAAACCTGAAGAGATAAAGGGCTATTCCAACCATACTTTGGGAATATGCAGAAAACACTCACTTAAAATATAATAGTAGAATAAACCTGGTTAAATAACAGCAAAGCAAACTAAGAAAAAAATATAAAAGTCTTTTCCCCACAGATATGTCTATACAATCAGTAATCACAGATAGAAATAGGCTGAAAAAAAATCTGCTGCCAAGACAAAATGAATTTCCATCAATTTGTCCTATCATCTCTTCTTTCACAACTTTCGAAGCCTGCAGCTTTGTTGCATCAAGAAAGGCAAAAAGTAATGCCATGTCCAAAAACTCTGCAGAATATTTGAAAGCAGATGAACTAGACGACTGATCCCAAATCCCAAGAAGGCAAAGATCTGAAAACATTATATATTAAACTGCGCAAACGTAATCCTGCATGATGACAACATTTCTTTGGGATTTTTTTATACAACAGATATTGGCAAAACTTTGACCGTCATCATATCACAAAAGTGTAGAGGAGAAATAGTAAAACAAATAGATGTCGAGTATCAAATCTACTGACAACTAAATAAAAAAAAAGATTAATTGAAAATTAAAGGAACACTACAAAAAACAACATAAAACCAGCTAGATACAAGTTTTAAAGTACAATAAAGAGAAAAAAAGGTACGTACTGAGGATTTCAGTGGACATTATGAGGACATGAAATTAAAAAACATATCATTTAACGTACCATATTTAGGAAGACTTCGTCCTCCTCGTCCAACTGTACATTTACCCATTCCTGTTTCTGTACTAGTAACGCATCTGGATAAAGGACAAGTCTTATCGGTATGACTTTATCCTCACTATCTGTCAATGATGCCTCGACACACTCTGGCTGTAATGTACCAAATGATACAATTTCGTTAAAACAATACATAAATTTAAAATAAAAAGAACAAAACACCCACCATGAGAACACCAAGAAGTTTGAAAAAATATTTACATATGCATCATGAAAATTCACCAAACTATGTGCATACATGCAAAGACTGCTGGCAGATATACACTACCTTACCAACTGTAACACAGATCACGAGACACTGCAGTGAAAAAGAGGAAAGAACAAGGATATTCAAATATGCAACAGATTTTTTTGTTATATATACACTGTGTTTTAAGTAATAATGAAAAACAAGTACCAAACAGATACACATACACATGTCTTACTTTTTATTGACAGCTCAGTTCAGACTGACTCAACAAAGAACATGACGAACAGTGTTCCTTTACGAAGGGACATAATTCAATTAATCAACACACATACTTAACAAGCACAGTTTCCTTTAGATACTAACAGTATCACAATCATTACATTTTTACTTTTAATACAATAAAATGAGGAGTGTACAACACAAACTGCTCAGTATTTTCACAAAAGTGCACTTTTTTCCAGACAGAATTTCCATAAATGGTTTAAAATGAAGCAATTAATTCAGCTCACATTTTAAAAATGGTTGTAAGCATTATTAATACAGTTTAAAATCGTTGTCAATGCTTAAAATTTTCTAGTCTACAGATATGGCTTGTGTGCTCCACTGGGAACTGAGAGGTGCAGATTAAGAATGTAGGAGAGGATAATATATTTCTTCAGAATTAAGTGTATGACTCATGACTTTCCTCACTTGCCTAAGAAACCAGAAATTCAGGTCTCAGTTATTCCATTACTAAACACCTTAAAACCAGACATGCTTTATAAGATGTTATACTTCTTGTTTGCAAATGTGCACAGTCTTGTGTAACTGAAAATGGCATATGTAGCATTGGGGGCACCGTGTCACAAGCTCTTTCTACTCCTTGCTTTCACCATACTATGCAGCGTAGATTTATGAGCGCAACATTGTTTAAGCCATTCCTCTAAGTTACATTTAAAAGTAAAAAGATATAAGTATAATAGAGGAAAAAATAATATTAGCTTTCTACCTCTAATTTGTCTGTGTTGTTTTAATAAGCCTTTCATTTTTCCAAATCAGCTCATGATGAATTTGAAATGTCAATAAGGACAATCTCTAGCCTAGTGATTATTGTGCTGCCCCAACACATCTAGCGGTTGTTATTCCCGACCATTTTAAGGACACTACCTGATCATGTGGTAATGTGTTGGCTTTTCATGGTAAGGGGGAGGGTGTCGACGCAGAGGTCCCAAGGTTGATTCCTCTTGGTGCAAGATTTTTTTCTTTAGTTATTTCCTTTATAATGTCTTGTCTCTGTCCCTATGGGGGTTTCACTAGACTAAAAGCTCTGTTTGTTTTTCTATTATTTATTATTGTAATAAAAAAAAAAACCCATGCCTCTATTTATTTCTAAGATATAATTTGTTAAATGTGGCTTCTTGTATTGTAATTTAGTGATTAATATTTCTGTTAAAACATTGGCCGATCAACACTACCCCTACTACTATCAATATAGGTCTGGATTTTAAAGATCTATTCAATTTGTTATTTTCAAGCATTGGGCCAGAACTTTGGACGCTGGATGCAAATGCAAGAGCACAGATTTTAGTTAGTGCATCTCATTTTAAATTACAAGAGCTTACGAGGATTTCATAGCATGTGGATGCTGGACGTGGGGTGCAATCAAGATGATTAAATTACGATCTAAATGGAGATCTAAATCCAGATCTAGATTACTTTTTGACCCCACATAGTCACATAGTCTTTAAAATTTTCTAAAAATTGGGAGGATTTCCATGATGGGTAAATAATAAAGATATCGATATACTCCTATCAAGTCTTCAAAGATGAATTAAATGATACTGGAGACCAGTTTGGTTATAGGTGGCAACCCGTTTACTATCATTAACCCTTACATTGCCATCCCCGACTATAGTCCTATTTACTGTATCTACCTCTCAGTGCCAAGTACGTCTACAGTCCTACTCTGACCAACACCACTATTGGGAGTCCATTATATAGAATAAAACGATGCATGTTTGTTTCGGGAGTTGTTTTCCTTGATGGCGAGTAGACTGCTGATACTGTACGAAGTTTGTCACTCCCAAATCTAATAAAACACGCGAGATAAAACCAGATATGTTGAGCTGTTTACTTTGGTTACCCAGCCAACGTGGATTCTAAAAATTAGGGATTCTGTAAAGAGTCTAGAGATCAGGAAAGCGATGGGGATCGCAGTAATTCGTGCTGCAATGAATATAACTGAGTAGCTGAAGAGCTGCTTGATCTGACAGTGACAATGATGAGCATATTCAGCCTTGTCAGGTGGAGTTGTGAGACCGGGAAGAAGGGGGCGTGTTGCTGTTGGTACTGATGATAGGGAATGGGAGTATTTGGAAATCAGAGGTACACACAATCCACTAGAATGGCATGTGACCTTTGATAACCCCTCAAAATGTAGATCAATCTCTCATTAGTATATCCTGAAAGTTTCACCTGAATATATATATAATGGTTTAGGAGCTAAGATTTTCTTTTCTGATACAAGTCAGTTCTAGAGATTTCAGCAAAAATGTGTGGCAATGGCAAAGACACACAGCCCAAAATGGATGGCAATGTAAGGGTTAATAACCCCATTTACCATTTGTATAAAACCAAAACCCCCAAGGGATGTTTCTAATAATTTAGATAATTATATTTAGAAGCGGAGTGCAAGGGGTAGGGCATTGTGAATGCTAGCGACAGCAAGCATCCACCCCCATCTTCAGACTTCACACCACTCTGGAAATCCGGTATTTTTTTACTTAAACACCTAATGACGTTTGCGTGTTTCCGATATAATATTTTTATGTAATTTCATGCACTGAGCACAAAAATGATAGTTAAATTTTGTGCTGGTGCACCATTTAGAAGTTATGATGCCTTCTAATACGGACTCATTTACCCCATAACGCAGCTGAATTCACCGCGATTGGGTGATTTCCAAGTCATTTTGCAGTCTTTCCAACCCCAATGTTATCCAATACGCATGTGCAACGGTTTTTGGGACATCATATAAATTTCTGCAATGGCAACTGTTTAGCTTATTTTTCAGCTTTAGCTTTTTCGAGAGAAAGACGACTGCAGCAAGATCCAAGTATTCAGGAGCATGAGAGTGAAAAATCTAGTAATTCGTGAATGGAAAAAAAAAGGTAAATGTGATAAGCAGTAAAATTTACTTTTTTTTAACTTCTAAATTTAGATCTGAAATCTAGAGGTAGGCTTAGCAGGGTTTAGGCCGCGGCAAACCCTTGACCATAAACCCATCGAGGGATGTTTTTTAGATAGGGGGGATGTGGGAGGAGAACGCGACCGTGGATGCTCGCCACGCACAGAAGAGATCTTCCACGCGCATTGATATCGGACTGCAGTATCATGAGAATCCTACTGACAGTGCGTCACCATGAAAAGGTGTTGAAGTAAAAATTTACCGGAAATCCTTTATAATATTCAGCTTTTAAAATCTGCTAGATCTAGTTGTTTCACTCGTGGCTAAATCTCGCCCTCAAGACGGCAAGTGCGCATGCTTAGTGAACTCTACCTGACATCTCATCATGTGATGGCAATCTAAATATAGCACACAGCACGGTGTGCAAACCATGGACGTAAACAAAACCTCGAAGATAATGCATTGTCTTTATGGCTTTTGATTTTTCAGTGGGCTCAAATTTGTGTTGTACGAAATACAAGCTTTGTAAGTACAGAGGCTGTGTAGCCGCCTTAAACTTAAACTTACCATGTCTAATTTCAACTATTACAAATAGGCCTATTTTTATAGCGAAAGGGCAAAGCTCGCCTCATAGTCTTCCAAAAATAGAATCTAGCTCTCATCCCCATCCCAAAGAACCCACCCCAACTCTTCCTTTCAGTAGCCTATAACTTGTCCACTTCTGTGGGTCAATCACTAGATCTAAATGTGCGTGTTGTAGGTGTGCTAACGAAAATTCCATTTCGGCTTTTTTCCACTTGATTTTTGTGTGACTTTTAGACAAAAACAATGTATATCATTGTAATTGTCATTGAAATTTCATACTGAAAAAATGTTTAAGATGGCGATGCTTGTAATACATGCACTTGACTAATAACGGGAAAATATTATCATATTAATTTATTATATCTTGCTTCGAAACAATCGGTTTTCTGTCACTAATAAATAATATGTGTTATCTTTCGTTGGCATGCCTAAACGTAGGGTATCCTTATGTGTCGGAATGAAGTGGCAAACATCTGCAAACTGGTACCTACAGCATAATGTATTCAATAGCAACCTGTGAAGCTGAATTAGTTTCCAGTGCAGCTGCAATCCACCGGCACACACTGACGATAGCATGGATATAGGAATCGGGTTTTTGTTTGCTTCTTTGTTTTTAAAACCCATTTATTCAGTGTTGATTACGTGAAAAGCTGTAGGAGTTACCGATCATGATCAGTAGCATAAGGCCAGATTTTGGAAAGTGAAAGCAAGTTTACCATGACAGAAATATTACTTGCCCATAGTTTGTTTTCATTGTTTAGAAATTGAGAATATTGTGATCCCTATAACCAATACAAAGCTGCAGACAGAAAGGGGCAAGATCATTTAACTGTTGGCCATTACCGGAGGAAAAGAGGAAGGAAAAAAAATTGAAAGAAAGAAAAGAAGATTGTAGTGTGCTCCAATGACAGTTACTGGTAGTGTCAGGTTTAAGCAGATAGAACAAATACATCATGTTTTCAGTCAGACAAGTGTTTTTATGCAATACTCTCTCTCTCCCTCTCCGTCTGTCTCTGTCTCTCTCTCTCACACACACACAACACATACACTCTCTCAACACACACACACCAATTCATGACAAACAGAGAAAGAGAGTACCTGGCTTACATTTCGCCGCCCGGAAATAATAGAGTCGTAAGTGCAAAATATTCGATTTTGAGTTATTTATATCGCTGGAATTGTCAGAATGAGACGCATCTCATGGTAATAGACTTTTGAAGGTATCGATACAAATAAAAATCTTATTCAC
>JAOYNN010107948.1:0-11620 GCA_025770095.1 Goniobranchus kuniei | reverse complement strand
GAGAGAGAGAGAGAGAGAGAGAGATGGTCTTTTTGATTCCAAGATGCAGTCAGGGATCACGATGCCGATGATATGTGTAAATGTAGAAATGAAAAACGAATGATGGTAGCAATGGTAACAGGTTGAAGACGAGTGAATGTAAAAATGCTAGTCACTTGGACCTCCATAAAGCCACACCTACCACACATTTTTAAAGGTTGGAAGAAAATGTTTATCATTGAATAAATCAACCAATGATTCGAATGATTGAACAGAAGAAACCAATGACTGTGATAAAGCACTCCCGAGAGCTTACCATTAACTTTGTCTTTGATATTGCAATGTGGAACAATCAAACTAAAATTTTGCCCCAAGGCATGGTGACAACCGGTGAACTGTTGGGACATTTATAACTGAGGATGGACCGCGAATGGTGTCTTGCCATAGGCAGCAATAAATCCCCCAGTACTGGCATTATAAAGACAGAGCAAAGATTCAAGGTAGAGGTGTGAACATCTGGTTTAGCGTATGCGGCAAAAGGTTCCTACCCAGGCCACGGCGAACTTAACACCCATACCATTTGCCTATAGCATGGTATGAAAGGGCTCTGGCTAATACACGCTTATTGACTTTGAATTTTTGGTAAAGTTGTCCACTTTGATTTTGGGAAAGAAAGTACGTTATAAAGGGTTTTAATTGAAATATTGTTCTGAAAATAGTCTGTTGCATCCAAAAGTATGTTTTAGAAGAGTACGTTGTAGACCGGGTGATTTATGAAGAAAGATGAGCTTTGAGACTTGGGAAAACATTCTTTGTAGCAGAGGGTACGTTGTATCACGGGCACATTATACCGAAATTCTACTGTACTCAAATCTCGATGACATCTTTATTAGTATCAAAGTGACTACGTTGGAATTAATATCTACATCCAGCTGGAAAATCTCAAAATCTAGATGTAAATCTATATCTAAAATGTTCTGAACCATATAAAACTTTTGTTTTTCGGGGCCTCATACCTGTACCGCCATGATTAGTTTGTTACATGTTTAATACACTAAAGTAAGTACACAGACGTCAACTTTATGTCCTGTTGCTAAATCTTCATACACATCATTCCATACCATGCTGTTAGTGTTGGTTCATGTTTCTATCCCTGTCATCAGCAGGATCCCAGGTGAGGCCTCTCCCCAAACTCATCGCCCTATTGGTGTTCCTGCTAAAGTTAATGTTATGTCACATTCAGTTTCTATTGGAATGTTGGCCATGGATGCATGCAACTGTTATTTTATTCTATATAACTGATAACTGCAAAAAGAAGGACACTACAAAAACAGGAAATAGGATACCTGAGTCCAGATCATACTCTCAAGACCAAAGTGACTGACGACGGAGCAAGGCCGAACCCCCACAACATGGCATTGCGATTCCGAGATAGAGGTTGCATATTATGGGGACACTACCTCACCCAGAGAAATCACTCCATCTGATGTATATCTCTGTTTCTTTGTAGTTAACTTTTGGAGGCTTGGGTGAGGAGTATCCCTTGGCACAAAACTGCCAAAACCACCAATAGGCACAACCCATTGTATTCACAGGACCATCTTAGTCAGAGCCAGAAGTCTATCCATTACTACAATTCTCCATAGGTTCGCTTCTCTTCCAATTAGTCTCCGAAAATGATAGTCGTGATAGGAATTTCACACCAGCAATGCCAATGCTACAGAATTTTTATTTATTTGTTTATTTTTTTCATTTCTCTAAATTACTTTCAATGCCAGAAATTAATTTCAATCAGTTACATAAGGGCGGTTAATATCATGCACACTACCATCTTTTGCAGCAAAGGAAGCAGAATGGAATGTTACAATAAGTAATGTTAAATTGTTAATGATATAAACTGCACCATGACTCTTTTCTGCACTTTGGTGGCTGTCCGAAGCAGCATACAAAACATTATAATATGTTAGACCAAGCTTACTTGCCAAGATTAAGTACAATGTTTGACTGCTCAGGCAGCAGTTCTGCTTTGTAATAAAATATGAGCCATTATCAAAAGATGGGAATGGAAAATGTGGCCAAAAGGTCAGTTTATCAAACTACATCCTCAACTTTAAAGTTTTGTTCCAAAGTAGACTGATATCATATGACAGATGACAAAAATATTTGTGATGTGAAAAATAGTATACTTGCATATGATTTTCATTTTTTTCTGACAGATATGAACAGACTAGACATATATCTGAAATTGTTGTCTTATCTCTTCACATTCCCTCTTTAATTTCACATAAAAATGAAGAGAATAGATACAATAGTTGTCTTAATGAAGTTATCAAAGAGCATAATCCTACCTTTGTATTGATGACACTGATAAGGTTTAAATGCAGTGTGTTACATTTCTAGGTATAAAATGTTCTGTAATGGACTTAATGTATGGGTGCTTTATATTGCACACAAATATATGTGAGAATGTGCAGCTCTCCTAGTATGTACATTGCTTTTTAATACCTTGTATTACTGAACATTGCTTGCGCAAAATGTCATACGGCATAATGTAATTTCCTTGAAAGCAATAATAAATTATATCCTATTTTACCTTACCTTATCTTCGGAAAGTTACACATGAACAAGAAAAACTGTTCTTGGGATTGCAAAGTTGGGGGTAGTTGAAAGAGGAAAGGAAGATAACGATGAAGATGAAGAAAAAAGATAATTTTGTTCTTTTTTTTAAACCAAGCAGTAAATCACTCTTAAATGTTTTTGTTTGAAATCAATAATCAGAGTTTGTGTTGTTAATCCCTAGGGTATGAATGAGATCTTGGGGCCCATCTACTACACACTAGCATCTGATCCAGATTTAGCCACCAGAGGTATGTATAGGTAGACCTACAATGGCAAAGATTGAACAAATGTAGTATGATGTTTCCATGTTGGTCTTGAGAAGAGCAGGCCATGCTGAAGAAGGTGATATGGAATTGTCAGCATTGTAAGAGATGTCATGGAGGTTCTGCAATGGTCATCATGGAGCAAGAGAGAAAATTAAACAAAGCAGCCACGCTATACAAATCATTACAAATATCTTTTGGATGTACAGTTGAGTGTTTTTGTAGAACTGAATTTCACTGCAGTCTGAGCTACTGCCATCATAAATGATACAGAGTTAATAGGTTGAATCCTCAATTTCACCAATATTCACAGTCCTGCCATATGCCCCATTTTGATCGGGGCAGCCCTGATATTTTATCGATTTTCACCAAAACCCTGCTTCCCTGATTTGTTCTGTCAAACCCCGATTTTTATGTAAAGGTCGATTTTTTTTCTTCAAATATGCACTGATGATACTTACCTGCCAGGTCTCCCCCCCCAATCCGGCCCAGAATTTTGATGCACTCCTGGCCACCTAGGAAATGCCTTTGAAATCCCGTTTTTCAATAGCGGGCGGTCAGGGCAATAAGAGTAAAAATTGTGCACGTTTGTGTGGGAGCCGGCATATGGGCAAATTCAAGTGACAAGACTAATTTCAATGGCTTGTGGCCGGCATATTTCCCCGTAGCCGTCATGCCAGCCAATTCAAGCGACAAGACTTATTTCAATATCGTCGTGGGCGTTTTGGCCGGTAGCCCTCGTGCTGGTCAATTCGAGAATCAAGGCTAATGTCAATGGCTTTTCACAAGCCTTTTGCCCGGTTGCCGACATGCCGACCAATTTACAAATATTCTACATTATCGTTTATATACCGCCTCCAGACATCCCCACCAACATTCTTACAGAACATCTTCACTCACGAGACAAACCCAAAGACGCTGTAAAGTTGGCTCTCGGTGACTTCAATCAGCGTAAATTTACTAACAGCTGGTCCCATTATTATCTCAGTACGTCACGTCCAACACGCGACGGCAAGATCCTCGATCTTTGTTTTGGAAATATTGAACACGCCTATAAAAGTAAAAGCTCGCCACTTCCACCTCTTGGTCAGTCAGAAATCGGGTTTCTATATATTTTCGCCTTTACTGCCGAAAACCGAATATGTACCAGTAAGTACAAGTATTCCTTTATGTAATCCAACTATGTGTTCATAAAAGATCCGGATTGCTTATGCTTATCGGTAAGTGTCATTCGTCCCTATTTTTATAGGATTGTTTCGTTAATACTTATAGGCATGGAAGCTAAGCCTAAGATGGAAGCTGTTTTAATTTTGGAAGTCTGAGCTTATTCTCTTGTCTGTCTTCTGTCAAGCTCTCTTTTGTGACCTCAGGTGGGGAGAGTATTGCTGGGAGAGGGTAAGAGGCATTGTTCAGTGATTATCCCCCATATATATGCAATGCATGACGTAACAATACTATCGTGGTCACATGCTATATAGATGTACCGACTACTTTTGTACTCAAAGGGCGGTAGAAAATCCTGGGTGGTTATCGTGATGCACAATTTGGAGGTTGGTGGCCATTGTTAATTAGTTGTGTTTTTTAGATAGATAATTTTTTTTGTCTGTAGATCATTTCTCCATATAGCGTTTTAGTTATCTTATATTGTTGTGGATTATGCTTATCGTTTATTGTGAATCCCCGTTTCCTTTTCTCAGCAACCTCTTTTCCTCATCTGAAAATCTAGTTTTCTTCGCTTACTGCTAAAAAGCCTTTCGTCTTACTTTTTTGCAGTTGAAAAGAGTCCTAAAACACCAATTGTAATCAAACAAACAGACGCTATAGCCGGGACCGGAATCGGCCGAACTACATCTAGAGAGACGGTAGAAGAAACCCAGAACGACATCCAACCATGAAAAAGAGCCAGCCAAGACACGTTCCCTACTTTCAACGCCCGGAAAATTTTCCTTCACCGAAGTGATAACAAAACTAGATGAACAAACCGTTCTTATTATGTCCTACGCAATGCCGTCCCGTTGATATCGCCGGTCATTTGAACATCATCCAATCACGGCAAACCGCAACATGTGGCGGCCAATCCAAAAGTCTGTTACATATCCTTTGGAATTGGTTGCTGATTGAGGAAGCAAAGGTCCTCTGGGTTCCATGATGTGCGTCCGATGAGAACTACCTGTAACCACATCGTTTGCACCTGCAAAAAGCTGCAGCCTTCTCAGCATGCGACAAAAAAAGCTCATTTCCTTTAAGCTCATCTGCTTTGTTTGTTGTTGTTGGGTTGGTTTGTTTTTACACCTTTGCGTGCTAAAAGAACAGTAACTAAGATATCTTGAACTTTACCTGACTTTTTTAAATTGGTGGATAATAAATTTAATGATTTCCTTATTTCCTTTGAAACACACATGGAAGAGCATTGATGTCAGGCTACTTGATGTTGCTCATTTAGCTTTTTTTCTTAAATGTATCTATTTAGACTAATATTATCTTGCAGAACCCTTTTCTAGCGTCTTGCCTGCATTTAGAACCCTCTTATAACGGTCTTTATTTTACCAGGTGCCAAGAATTTCAGGTCGGGGACTTGGACACACAGGGGGTACTCTGGACAAACTAGAAGCCATCCCGGGATGTCAGGTCGTCTTGTCAACCGACGAAATGCTCAGACAACTGGACACTGTGGGCTGTTTTATAGCAAGTCAGACTAGAGACATATGTCCGGCCGAAAAAAAGCTTTACGCCATACGAGACGTCACGTCAACAGTTGCCCACATCGGACTTATATCCGGTAAGGGGATTAAAACCAAATAAAGAAACATTACCACACCTATAAGCTTAATGTCTACGACACTACGTGATACAACTTTTGCTTTGTTGAAAAGGTGCGCACGCGCGCGCGCGCGCGTGTGTGTGTGTGTGATTAGATTAGAGAGGTGTGGAGGGGGAATGTCTGTTTAACTCAGTGGGTGGTCTGTGCGTTAATGTTTATTCAGTAGTCGCGTCTTACATAATTTGAAAACCAAACTTACTAGTGCACACAAAACGAAATGGAATTAAAGGATATAAGTAGTCTGATTGTGTTACCTTACCCTACCGCTCCAGCTTGTCCTGGAGGGATGACCATCTGGACGTTGCTGCCCTTAGTCACCTTGTATATTCCTCACAGTTGTTAGCCAATCTTCCAGCCTGTGCTATGTTGTTGGTCTGTAGCCATTTCACGATGTTGTCTTTCCACTGGCGTTGTGGTCGTCCCTTTCTTCGTTTGCCCTTCAGCTTTCACTCTATAATTTCCTTCTCTAGTGAATTGTCTCTTTTGATATGGCCGAAATAAGAAAGCTTTTGTTTCATTATATGTGTTAACATGTGACTTATTGATTTTCAGTTGTCGTCTAATTTCTTCATTTTTTATTTTCTGGTGCCATCGCCATGTTATTTGGAGGGTTTTTCTGTAACATGTCATTTCGAATGGTGTAATTTTATCTACTCTATGCACAGAGTCAATCAAAATCAAACCTCGCCTGTTTGACCAAACATTGCTTCACAGTCGAATCAGGAACAATACATGCAAAACTTATAAAAACTGTGGCTTTGATGATAAGTCCATATACTACATAATTTATCGAACATTTCTTCAATCTCTTTAAATTCCTAAGGCAATCTGTAGAAACCATTTAAATATCTTTGTTTGCATAATGTCCGTCCAAGTCTTTGGTCTATTATTTTGATTTGTTTGATGACAGTTATCTTTCACTTGCTTACAAACTTTGTTCTTCAAAAGGAAATATGCGCTGCCTTGGGGCAGTTTTATATTATTAACATTTTTACAAAGCATAATCAACCAAGCTCCAACTGTCCTACAAGGATACATTAACAAACTTAACGATGAATGCAATGAACATAACATGAAAATAAGTATCAGCAAAACAGAGATAATGAACATTGCAAGAACACCCGGCCCATTAGATATAGAGGTCTCAGGTCAGCAGCTTCAACGCAGCAAGGAGTTCAAATACTCGGGCAGCATATTCACAGAAAATGGAAAAATGGATGAAGAAATAGAAGGAAGAACGCAGAAAACCAATGCTGTAACTTACCAACTGACCCCATTGTTCTGCCACTCATTGATCCCACTGAAGACAAAACGGAAGCTAATCAATATTATCATGTTCCAATACTCGGTTATCAATGCCCAACATAGTCCCTAAATAAAACACTGCAAAACAAGATACAGTGACGCAAAAAAAAGGCGCTCTCTGTAAATTCTTTACACCTTCGTCCAAAAGGCAGCTAAAGCAACGAAAATTTGACACAATCAATGATCTTTATGGCCAAAACGTTTGGAAAAGTTTCGTAAACAGTTTTTATGTGGAAATTGTGGTGAAAAACGAAATGTGACCCTTTTTCTAAATCGAGGTCAAAATTAAATAGGCGTTAAAATTCAACAAGGTGGAATAACTGTACACAGATCAAACAGAAAAAAAAGTGAATGTCTGACCTTATAGACTTTGAAAGTGTGTAATTCAATAAGGAGGAAATGGATGAGATGATTAGAAAACATATTATGGTTTTCTTACGAAGCACATATTTTGCCTGCAAGAAATGTAAATTCAAAGGATTGAATTTATTGGTCAATCCATTCACCTGATATTGTCCATAAGTGCACGGCATGAGTGGCTTACAATGTTTGTGGACGTATAGGCCCTCTCTGATTTGAGGACGAGAAAGGAAATACCTCAAACGTGACGAAATAGCGCTACATTTCAGTGCTACCGAAATTTTGGGAAGAACTTGACTGTAGAGGAATCACTAAACAATGTGTGTAAACAATGATCAATATAGCTTTTGTTTTCTTGAAAAGTGTATTCAGTATGCATTTTTTCACTTCCCTGTTATTGTTTTAAACACTTTCAAAGTCTAAAAAGTCAGACTTTCAATCTGTTAGAATCTTGTATAGTTACTCGACCCTCTTCAAGTTTAACGCATATTTAACTTTGACCTCGATTTAAAAGCAGGCCATATTTCGTTTTTTAGCCACCATTTCCACATCTTTAATCCTAATAATAATAAGTTTATGTATAAAGCGCTTTACACCGAAGTCTCAAAGCGCTTGATAGAGACACAGAACCCCATGCAGATTGCATAAGGTCACAATTAAGCACATACACATATACTAAACAACAGCCATACCAAAGGCACAAGTGATATGTATAGACAAAGAATCGCATATTACTCAAGTTGACAGACACATGTATACATGAGCAATTACCCAGTAATACTGATACGCAATAAAGCACTCGTGGACACCCAATGCTAACACACAAACCAGTATACACACTTATGATCAACATGTAGGCTTATTAAACGCAGGAAAATTTTGGGGTTACAGAATGGCATAATACCCCATAGACACACTGACAATCGCAAGTGACCATATGGAGTGCCTCCGATAATTTACACACCCACACAAGTAAAAGGAGGATAAACATGTGGACACAGAAAGACAAAAAGCAATGCTTAAAATTCAGACTAACAACAAGAATATTACTGCATAATAAAAAAAATTAGATACAAGCAGTTTTGACAGATATTGTTGAATGAATAAGTGAGTTTTAAGCTGTGTCTTGAAATTTTGAATGGTTGAGAAAGATCTAATTGAAAGAGGCAGAGAATTCCAGACTGTAGGAGCTGCTTGTCTGAACGATCTATCACCATAGCCCTTCAACTCTGTCCTTGGAATGTGGAGCAAATTCTTGGCAATGGATTTTAAATGACAAGTGTGACCATTTGCCGGAGCTGAAATCAGTTCTTCAACAGGAGTTCAGAAAATTTTAAGTAAGGATTAAAGTTTGTTATCAGCCCAAGTTCTGACTGGGAGCCAATGGAGAGCACGAAGCATATCGGAGGAGGCTGTTCTATCTGAATTGGAAAGTCCCAAAACCAGTCTTGTTACCCGATTCTGGGCTCTTTGCAGTTTACACTGATGGTGCAATCAGGAAGGCCGAAAAGCAAGGAGTTAGAATAGTCAAGGTGAGACAAAACGAGTGCATACGCGATGGGGTGTAGCATGTCTTGGTAAATGAATCCTTTGATCCTGGACAGGCTATAGAGGTCAAAATTAATGGTTCTGATAAGTCCATTTACTTGGTCTTTCACGGACAGTGAACTGTCAAGAACAACACCGAGATTTTTTGTCTTGGCAGAAGTGGTTATTACCAATTTGTATGGAGGGAATACATAGGCTTTGGATTTTCTGCTTTGTTCTGCATAAGATTATGTCTGTCTTCTCATCATTGAGTTTTGGTTTGTGGCACGTCATCCATTCTTTAATTGATGTGCAACATCTCTCGATACCTTGAAGAGTAGAGGAGATAGTTGACGGGATGGATGCCTTGAGTAGCTGGGTGTCATCGGCATACATATGGTATTGCATACTGTGTTCCTTGATGATGAAGCCAAGGGGCATGGTACAGAGGGTATATAACATGGGAGACCTAGCACTGAGCCTTGGAGAACACCAAACTTGAGTGGTAAACTTGAAGATGTTTCCCCGCAGCTAGAGGCAGCTTGCAACCTGTCGGATAAGTACGATTTAAATTCAACCATTCCGGAGCAACTACCCTAATGCCAAAGTGACCAGAAAGGGTATTACATAGTACGTCATGGTCAATTGTATCGAATGCAGCGGACAAGTCAATTAATGACAAGACAGATACTTTTCCATCATCACACGACGTCAGAATGTCATTAGTGATTTCCAACAAAGCAGTCTCTGCACTATGCCATCTTCTGTATGCTGACAGAAACTTTTCAACAAGTTGGGTGGTTGCCAGATGCTTTTGTAATTGCTTCAATACTATCTTCTCAAGGACTTTTGCCAAGAAAGGAAGGTAGCAAATGGGGCAGGAATTTTTTTAAAGCTTTCAGGATCCAAGTTTGGCTTTTTCAAAAGAGGGGTGATGATTGCTTTCTTGTAAAAGGGAGGACTACACCAGAACTTACAGAATTGTTAATAATAGGATTGTTATGTAATCAAGAGTTGATTCTAAACAGTTCAACAGTGTCTTGGTACGGATTGCACACCTGCCAACCTCTAAAAAACCAGATGGTGTAATCCTGAGCTTAAAATGGTGTAATTTTAGGCAATATGGTGTAATCAACGACAATCCTGAGCTTAAAATGGAGTAATTTTAGGCAATATGGTGTAATCAACGACACACGACGCGAATATCCACGAAATGGTGCTTTATAAGCATATAAAACAAACATGCATTTAAAAAAAAGACATATATAGCAAAATAAACCTACCAATCTTTATCCACCATGACAGTCATTATTGGGTAAATGAACATGTAACATGTACATCTGATGACTGCATCAAATTGAAGTGATTATTCCAAACCCAAAACATGACCAGCCTAGCATGTAACCTAGGTCTAGATATGCCTATCTAGAACTAGATCTGTCGAGATGGTGAACAATTACTAATTACCCATTTCTCAAGAGTGAAAATTGTAATATTCAACAATCTGCTTATCCTTTTTGACGGACGATACTTAGTAGCAAAATGTAACACATGGCATCTGTCAATCAATACGTCGAACTTTTACCCATCTCCAAAAAATATTTTTTTAATTTCCAGATACATTCTAGAGATCTACGGCAAGCCATCCTATGTCTCTCCCAACTCCTAATACAGTCTAGTCTAGTGAACAGAAATGAATAGGCAGTAGGCCTAAAACAGTTTTAGCAGTTAGGCCAGATCTGCCAACCTAGCAAAACCAAAATTAGTAGTTTTTTAATAGTTTTAAGTCAAAATTTGTAGTCACGCTGTCGAACACACACTTTCAGTTTTTCTTCTTCACACACGCGTAAGGCGATTAAGCGAGCGGGAATCGCCTTGCAAAGTAATGCTTGTAGCCCTCTCTCTCCCATCTAATGTGCGTTAGATCGTGCGTTGACATTAATGCTCAGATAATCTGAGTCAGTCAGCCAATTTGAAGACTAAGACTAAGACTAACGACACTTTTTTATCGTTTTTTTTTTTTTAATCTATTCGTCATTAGTGCATCCCATGAACACGAGGTCCTCCTTCGCCCAACCTGCCTCAACTGACTTAGCTATCAATCGATTATGTCCGTCAACTAATGTCACAGCGGGGGTTCTCGGAATGGTCATACAGTAAAATCTCGCTATAACGTATCCGTGATACAACATACCCTCTGCTACAAAGTACATTTTTCCAAGTCCCAAGTCCCAATTCCCAAAGCGTATTTTTGTGCATAAATCACCCTGTCCACAACGCACTCTTGGATGCAACGGACCATTTTCAGATCAATACATCACTTTAAGTCCATTTTTACAATGTACATTCTTTCCCAAAAATCAGAGTGGACAACAACTTTACCAAAGTTAAATGTCAACAAGCCTACATTAGCCAGAACCCTTTGATGACATAATGTGTGAGTGGTATGGAGTTGAATTTCGCCGTGGCCTGCTAAACCAGATGTTCACACCTCAGTCTCGTATCTTCACCCAGTCTTTGTAATGCTGGTAGTGGGGAATTTATTGGGAAGGCACCATTCGTGGTGCATCCTTAGTTAAAAACGTCCCAACAATTCGCGAGTCGTCACCATGCCTTGAGGTAATTTTTTTATTTTATCGTTCTACCTTTATAACACCAAAGACAATGGTAATGGTAAGGCTTGGTTTATCAAGTTCATTGTTTCCTCTGTCCAATCATATGAATCGTTGGTTGATTTAATTAATGA
>JAOYNN010107837.1:0-11623 GCA_025770095.1 Goniobranchus kuniei | reverse complement strand
GTACTGTTCCTTGTGGGACCCCTGATTCAACTAATTTGATGTTTGACTCTACTCCTTCTACCATTACTGTTTGATGTTTGCGTAGTAGAAATGACTTGGTCCACTTTTTGATGTTTTCAGGAATGGAATAATTCTTCATCTTTTGGATTAGCCCTAAGCAATCTACTTTATCAAAAGCTTTGGAAAAATCCAACAGGACTGCATCGATCTGGCTTTTATTATTTAGGCAGTTACTAAAGTCAGTGAAGGTGGTAATTAATTGGGTTTCACAACTTCTTTTTGGTCTAAAACCATGTTGCACATTGTTTAAGCTGTCCCACTTAATGTTTAAAGAGCTTTCAGAATGTGTCAAACTGCAATGGCTTGCACGGGGATAAACAATGTACATTTTGTAGAGTCTGCATAAGTTTGAAGAGGCGTATCGGGGAACACTTATAGAGCGCTTTGAGCACATTTAGTGGATTTAGCACTATATAAAAAAGCTCAGATTTTTAAAACATTATTCTCAGATGAGGAGAGCATTAAGATGCAGTAGAATTTATTGAAATAATTTCTCATGTATGAATTATGAGCCACTGATGTTATCCTTTCTCATTTCAGATATATTTTTAGTGATCCTGTAGAAGATGAAGATGGGGATTTCAAAGCTAAGGAAGATCGTGACCATCGACAGTTGTCAGAATCTGAAAAAAACCGCGTGACATGGAACATGGAGAGGAGATGCTACCTTGAATCCTTAGCTGTTAAAGGGTAAATATCACTTTTCACATTTGAGGTTTCCTTTGAGGGACAAATCTGATTTTTCTTTTTTTTTTTTTTTAAACTGTTTTGTTATTTTTTGGTTTTTCTTACAGATAAAAAAAAAAGAAGAAAGAAACAAAGCTTAACATTGATTATATGGTCAATTGATTAATTACAAAAAAGTTGAATTTGATGTGACATATTGAATTGTAAAAGATACTGTATTTGAAGAATTTTCTCATCAATTCTACCCTTCATGATTCAACAAATGACTGAATATAAGAGTTTTCAAGACACTTCATTAAGGTTTAATTTTGTGTGTGTTAATTGTGTATTCTAGGATATCCCAATTTGAAAAGACCTGAAAAGACAAAATGTTGATTTTCAACCAAGAAGTAACCTAAACCAGTATATTGTACTAAACTCCAAGGTAAAATAGGAAAAAGCAGACACAGTAGAAAAGGGGTAGGGGATACAAAAGAGATTTTTGAAAGCACATAAATCCAGCCTTCACAGAAGTGATCAGAAAATTTCAAGTTTGGGTAGATTGGAGAAAACTCATCGGGTTTGGTAGAATGGGCACTGATAAAGGGAGAACATTTTAGATCATGTAATCAAACACATTGGGGCTACAATAATAAACGATTATAACAGTGAATAGACACAAAGTGAGAAAACCTAGATTGAGATGGTTCAGATGAGACATTAAGAGTACTTTGGCAATAGAAGGCTGAAGATGACATGACTAGGTAAGAGGAAAAGAGGAAAAGGTAAGAAAAAAAAGTGGAGGCATATGGATGAAATTGAATAAGACATCTTTGTTGTTTATTTGAGATTGAAGGATCATTGAACAGGACAGGCTGAAGATGTAAGATCTGTCATGATAATCAGACAGAAGAGGAAAAAGAAGATAAAATGAGCAGACAGGAAAATATCATTTAATAAGAAGACACATTTATGCCCAATTTTGCAACACACATTTGTCTCATTACTGTTTAAAGATTGCCTTTTCATATCTTTTTCTCCAAAGACTACAAGAGACAATAGCTAAGAATCGCTATTGGCCTGTTGAGGTTATGAGATTACCTCAGCCTGCTGCAGGAAAAGGGAAAAAGGTCTGAGCTTAATTTTATTTGTGGCATGATAATAATTATGATGATAAAGAACATATTTATAAAGTATGACATTCATTAAAAAATTCCACATCAAAATGCTTTACAATGTACAACATTCATATTAAAAACAACACCTTTGCACAAAGACAACATTGATGTTGTGCAATAAGATGCATTAAAATGAGGTGCAGATCTATAAAGATATATTGAATGTACTGTCATATATTGCATGATCACTCAAGTAATTATATTTTATTATAATATCGTGTCATAATGCTGTTTGTGTTTGAGTTTTTAATGTTTGGAATAAAATTGACTCAAAATGATAAGCTCACTTCTCCTTTTTTGTTTGGTTTGTTTTTCTCAAGGAGGATGACAGCAGTATCAGCTTCCATGGTGTGGCCTTCCTTAACTTAGCTCCTCTTCTTTATCCTGGAGGTAAGTCTATGCTATGGTGTTCATATCTGCTCCTGTTTTGAACAAAAATGTTTTTACATTGTCATCTCTGATAGATTTGTTTATGTGCTGGTGAAAAAAAAAACGAAGAGAAAAATTCCCTGGACAAAATTGCAAAATATGACATAATTTTTGATAATATCAAATGCCATGCTTCATTACTGCAAACAATAGGGCTAAAGCTCATTTGCACTTCAAATTGTCGCTTGTACTAGTGATACATGCTTATTCAGATCATGTTAGCAAAATTTTCATTCACATAACTATCAGGAAAGTCAATGAAAGCAAACGGAAAGGTTTCATTTTAAGTTAAAACCACCACACAGTGAGGATATAACAACTTTATTTACATTATAAGAGGTACAATGCAAGTCTTTCTTTCTTTCTTTCAGTGAAACGCATTCGTGGAGCTTTCAAAGTCGTTGCATACTCAGATTATGCTCTAAATGAAAAGGTAAAACTAGTTTTTATACATTAAGGCTATTAAATGGTCTCTTTTCAGTCCATTAACATTTTGTCTTCTCTAATGAAAAATGTACAGCTTTAATGATGAAAGAAATCTAAGCACTGTGTGTCCTTTTTTTCATGACAGACCAAGAGAAAATCTGGCATTGCTGATGAAGCCACCAAATTGGCTTTTAGCATGCTGAATAGAGCTTCTGCTTCTCCTGCACCCAAAAAAGGAGGGAAAGAGAAAGAGGGAGATAAAAAAGATGCAAAGAAGGGAGTGAGTATTTTAAAAAAATTATAAAGTTATGTATTTCATTTGCTCAGTTTCGGCTATACTGTTTTCTCAACAAAACAGGCACATATCAAAAATCTAGATGGAAATCTGCACCATCTTTTTTTTCCAGCTTTTATTAGAAATGCTAAAATTCAAGCAAGTAGGCTCTTTTAATTGTAAAGTCATCTTAGACACCAAAGTTCTATTTCAAATTTAAAAAAAAAAAGAAGAAAAAAACAGAAAAAGAATTTTGGATGTGCTTTGCTCTATGAAGGTTAATGCCCTTCTTTTACTCAGCCGTGGCCACAAGCCTGATTAGCTTTATAGTCTCTGCATTTGTCTGCAATTTCAAGATAATCTTTCTCATCATTTTTTCTGCTGTTTTTATGATATGATCTGAAATAATGATGAAGTGCTTACATACAATGTAATAGGTCAATATGCCTTTAAATGCCCTGATAATTGCACATGGTGAAAAGTTAAACATCATAATTCTTATTACTACAGACATTAGGAACATGTACTATTAAAACAATGAAAGGCATGGGTTACACATATTCCCTGTAACCTGTTAATGAATTTATAGTATTTTTTTAAAGCACTTGCTAAATATTCCATGTAATCAAAGTCATTTCTGGTACAGGTTGATTCAAATTTTCACACTCATACACACACATACACACTCACACACACTCACATTGCAAATATAAAATAACTAAACATTGTTTATCAAATTCTATTAACTTTATCCTATTTTTGCATGCCTGAATGATATAACAGAATGGGTTAGGAATCATATCTAATAACTGGCCAATTAAACTAGAAATTAAATCATTTGTTTCCAACTGTGGCAGAAATCAGATGTAGATTGAAATATTATAGGCATTACAAGCAGTACACATGAAGCATATGTCTCTATGCTACAAACAATTTCTTCCTACAGCCACCAGCAAAGGTATAAACCACCAATGCATTTATGCCTATATATACCTGTAGACTGTAGTGCTTCTGTTTACCCCGTTTGTTTGTTTGTTTTTTTCAAAACCCCATTAAAAACATGGCAGATTACCATTAATTAAGAGTTAGGTGAAACATTAAAATCACTGCTTGATGCATGGGTATGGTGTGTAATTATGATTAAAGATTTTCTGTTTGTCCCTTTAAATTGCCACCCCTAGTTACTTAGTTTATCAGTCAGTAAACATCTGTATTGTATGTTTTTTTTTCACACATATTTCAAATCCTGTCTTTAATCATCACGGATATTAAACGTTGTATGTATGGTCTGAAAAAAGGTATCAGATGCTCCATCAAAATCATCTCTCTGTTATTTTCACTTATGATTTATATAATACAAAGTCATTTTTAAACAATGTCCACAATACAGAATTGCTTTTTATTTTGATTTATTTGACTGTCTTTTGAGGATTTTTGTCCCACTTTTATTTACACATCATAATGTTTTGCAAAGCCATTTTAAGCTTGCTGTTACTTTACAGCGCTCCAATAGTGTCCTGCAGCATAGCAGTGAGATGGAGGTTGGTTTCAAAGTGTAGTGAGCTTTCTTGTCTTGTGTGCAATGAACTAGTCATCACTGCATTGTGTTTTACACAAAATATTTTTACTTTTGCAATTCTCAGCTTCAAGTAATCTGACATAGTATGCAAAATGCAAATAATTAACAGTTGTCAAAGAAAAATCAAAACAGCAACACCATATACATATTATGTATAATATATATATATTTTTTTTTTCATAGAGTTGTTATATTATATTATCCTGCTACGTTCATTGACATATTTTACATAGATTTGTTTTATTCTTTTTCTCTTCTACACTTCATTCACTATGAAAGCCAAAAATAGTTCTAACATTCTCTTATTTCTAAAGAATATCTCAGTTACTTTGAAATATATTCTTACACAAATGATTAGTGATAGAATTTTTTTTTTACGGCTTTAGACTTTGATGTAGAAACAATTTCATGCATAATGAACTATTAGATGCAGAAAGGTAATTTAATCAGTAAATTTTCTAAATGACAATAATAAGTTTCATATCAGGGCCTCTTTGACTGTTTCATTATCCAAGACATATCCATATCCGTCTATTACATGAATAAACCAATGTCATATATTATTCAAAAGTACAGCTACTAATTGCTCTCTACAACTGATTGCTTGTGTGTAGATTTATAACATATGTACAGTAATTTCTGCCTAACATCCCAGTCTCTCTCTACCATCCCATTTTGTATATTCAAATTCACCCCTCTTTTCTAGCCAACACCCTACTCTTGAGGTTGAGTCAAGGCATACATGATTTTTGATTGAAGCATTGTCACTCAATTTTCTCAAGAAAAGGTGATAAAATAATTTCCTTTGTAAACACAAACCAGCAAAACAAAACTAGAGAGATGCCTTTACCAATGTAAGTGCTGGAAGCAAGATGTAAATTCTGTTTGCACATTCCAAGAAGAAACCAATAATCCCTGCAAATAGGTCCATGACAGATTTTAAAATGAAAGGGCAACATTCACGTTTTGAGTAAATAGACGACATCATAAAGATGAAGTAAGAGAGAAAAGAAAAGGACTTAATAAAAGGAAATGGCCTCTGTTTGGCAAAAAAAAAAAAAAAGAAAAAGAAAGTTGTCTTGAGAAAAAAGAATTTGATCGTCTTGCTTTCATTTCTTTTCTTCTTTGACTGCCATATCTAATTCTTACATTCAATCAATCAAAGATCCGTTTACTTGCATTTATTTCTCTTCTTTTCGTTGTCTACTTTATTACATGGAAAACAAACAAATCATTCTGCTTTTTTTCCTTATGTAGTCAATAGATAGATCTGTTTTTACATTCATTACCCTCGTATAATCAGGTCTTGTTGGACTGCAGAAAGTTTTTCACACAAATCTTTTACTAAGCAATTGAATTAAAATTCAATTGGATAGGTTTTATACTTCGGTCAAAGTATTTGGTTTAAATTGCAATATAACAGATAGATCATCTCACACAACAAACATTAGTGCATCAAACATTTGAAGTGTCAAAGACATTTTCATGAATGAAGTCATGCACAGTATACCCACAAGTTTGGTAACTGCTGCTTCCAGCATCACTTATAATCTACCTTTGCAATGTTTAAAAGAAATTTTAAATCTTTTAAGAGTAGCTATGACATATTGCCATTCAAATTGTCAATGGTAGATTTGAATGCCTTTTTTGACCACTTTATATCAGTAGCAAACAGTTTTTGTATTTAGAAAAGCAAACAAAACCAACGATTAAACCACTTTCATCTGCTTTTTCTCATATTTTGCAACATCTGTTGTAGTCCTGTTTCCTGACAGTATCTATATCAATATTTGCGTATCTCTGCACATTTGGCATGTGATGCTGACCAAACCACACACCCCAGAGGCTCCAAATTTTGAATCAAGCTTACTTTTTTGATAAGTCAGAACATGGGCATCATCTAAAAGTCCATTGGGGACTACAAAAGAAGCTAATTTTTATAATTTAATTTTTTTCTGTGCAAACACAAAGCTCAAAAAACGCCATGAACAGCACTTTTTTAATGATCACTAAATAAATACATGGAAAGCTCTAAAGAATATCAGTCGCTTATGAAAGTATTGGTGACTTTAACTTCATACTACCAAATTCTTCTATGCCATACACATATAATTGAAAGCACCATGAACATTTCACCCATCCATTTGAGTCAAGTATTACTGAAATAGAATTAGATGTATTGTCAGATATTATTTAGAAATAGTATTAAATACCCCTAATGGTTATGTTTCCCTAAAACTGTGCTCTTTCTTAAAATCATTCACGTTCTGAGATGTATCATCTCCATTTAAGAACTCTTTTTGTGAAATAATTTTCATACACATTAATATGTTTTTCTTTTTTCAATTGTTGTGCAGTATTTGCATGCTATATATAGATATAGGATGTTATATATGATATAAATACAAAAGGAACTCTTGTATTATTCAAGAAATTCACAATAATTTTTCTTCACTTTTGTAAAAAGTAAAATGTACATCATCGCCGTGTACTGTTTGCAGGAAGAAGCAATTAGAGTATTTTCTTCATATTCACATCCATATTCTATCTAACATCATAATTCTTGATGGTTATGTTGCTTCTGATTTCTATGTTTGAAGTGTATAAATGAAGTGCTTTGCCTATCTTAATAATGTACTGGAATGCACTTCATATCTGTTAAAATGATTTTAACATGAAAACAAAAAAGTTTTTGTACCTTTGGCCCATGTTATATCTTTACTATCATCTTTGTGTGACATTTCAGTACTTTCTTTTGCTTCTGTGTTTGGTTTTGTTGTTGTGTTATTTATTTATTTATTCATTTATTCATTCATTCATTTATTTATTATTTGTTTATTTTTATTTATTTATTTATTATTGATTATTTATCTGTTTAACTGTTTGTTTATTTTGTTTATTTTTTTATTTATACATTTTACTTTTGAACATAAAACCATTTGATTCTTAGAGACTTTTGAATAAGGTATATACTGTTCATTATTAAAGTATCAGAGGTATTATTGAATGGATATAATTTGCATGCAAAGGACTAATAGAACAAATAACAATAAAGATTACTGTTAAATACTACGGTGACAAAATACTTAAAACCAAAGCAAACTTTGTGCAAACAGAGAATGCAAGTTGAAATAGAATACATTTTCTCTCTTTCTAGACTTCCCAAGGAAAGTCTGACACAGGATCTGAGGCTGAAGGCCAAGCCCCTGTGAATGTCGAAGGCCAACAATATACAGAGGCTAAGGCTTACGTCATGATTGAAGTGTGTCTTGATAAGCCACTTGTGCCTAAACGACCGCCAGAAGCTCTTGCGAAAAGGTAATGTAAAAGAAGAATGTTCTCCAGTATGATCTGTAAATTTTATTTCATCTTTTACCCCATACTTTAGTTTGTGTATTGCACTGAAAATTTGTGTGAAGGAAAGTTCATGTCACAGTTGATTGAATGTATTTCATCAAAACAATTTCTTCCCAAATATATTTCTTTGTATTTACCCTTTATTAGGGCTAATATTTAAAGATAAAAACGGAGATGTAACAGAAATTGCTTTCCTTTCTACTGTTTGTATTTCATCTCTGTAAGTAAGATAAAAAGTGAGATGTAATGGGAACTGCTTTCACTTCTAGCTTACGTTTTGTTTCAGAGTGGCTGAACTTATTCCACCAAGACCAATGTTTCCCAAACGTACTGATGGAGCTCAGAGAGTGAGTGAAAACTTACTTACTGAAAATCAAAATTCCACAGAGGACAATGTTTTGAATGTTTAGGGGTGATAGTGGATATCAGATAATGCTTTTATTACGCAGCACATTTATTCAGATAATCAAATATATGTGTAAAAATGAGAAAACTGGGAAATGAAAAATTTACACTGCAGTCTGAAAAGTTTTCAGTGTTTTCAAGCTTTTGTGCATTTCAAATGCGAGTAGTGCTAGCAGTTGGTAAGCATTACTAGATGCCTAGATGCTGTACTTAAAGACATTCCATTGCCTGGGGAGGGGAGGGGGGGCAGTTTACAAAATCTTGATGGTACTGGAGCATCTGATGAGCAGAGTATGTTTATTCCCTACGATCACCAATTTTATGTTACCACTAGATGACATTTATTCATCAGGTGGACATACAAGCTGCTCACCAAAATCATAACAGAGGAAAATAATCAAGTTCATTGACAATTAATCATGAACATTTTATTTCCTCTCATTACTGAGCATTAAAAAGTAAAGATGACCTATCCAAGTCACACGGACAATAACATTTCTTTTTCAGGCAGTTGAGGATTATCATTCACAAGTTGCAAGTGTTGCTGGTCTAATTTTAGACGAATTTAGGTAAAACAATTCTCTTTGCTCATCACACAAACTTAACCTTATAAAATGATCTATAGTATTTGCAAATAATATGAAGTTATCTGTCTTTTGTTTCTTTGGTGCTTAAGGGCTCTTTTCAAAGCTCTTTAGGTTTCCTCATTACCCTGAAAATAAAAATAAAAAGAATGGACATGAGATTAATTTATATTTCCTTTGTTGTATATACAATAACATTGAGAATAAAGGTTTATATTATTTTCCTACTTTCTTTCAAAAAGTGTGTGCATTTTAAAATGTGTTATAATTAAAAATACAGATAGAATCTGGGATTGTATCAGGTTCATGAATAGCCGTAAGTGATAAACATTTTTAAGTAGACATACAAAAAAGAAAAAAACCCAACCCAGAACAAACCTTGAAAACAGTCATACACCTTTTTGTTTGTAAGATTTTTATTCCAGGTTTAACAAAGCAAAATCTTTATTCTCCTCAAGTCTTCCACATTTTATCTTCCTGATTATTACATCGTATTTCAGTTTTATATAATGATATCTTTACAGAGATCTGTTTGGTGAGGAACTTAAAGATGGAAACCCTCAAACGAATGAGGCTATGGAAGAAAGGTAAATGATAAAATAGTACTGGACTTTCGCCACTGAGAAATCCATCTTTTTTTTTTATTCTTTCACTTTTGAATGTCTGTTTTTAAGAAATGATTAAGAATTATTGGCAATTTAAATGAACAATTGAATCAATATCCATGTCTACTGCAAATCAGTAGACAGGAAATGTTGATTAAATCTTTGTATGACGTTTTCAAAGACATCTCCTCTGAAAAATCCAATTGTAAATGAAAATTGAGTCAAGTAGCATCTACCACGACAAACACAAACATTTTTTATGGATTATTTTATGTTTTTCCTGTTTTTTCTCTTTTTTCCTCCATAACACATTAATTTAGGAGGCAGAAGCTTATCTATGAGCTTAATTCCTCTGGGAAATATTTTGCTTTCAAAGAGCAGTTGAAACATTCTGTCGTAAAAATAGTGAGAGAGAAATATCTACGGACAAGTGGTTTTGATGACAAAAATGAATTGCAGGTAAGTAGTTGTATTATGATGAAAAGCAAATGAATCTTTCATAATATGTAAGATAATGATACTGATGATGAAAAAATAGTTATAAAATGGATAATTATATAATTGTACAAGTTTATTTTTTTTCAAAACCCTGAGCTTTTATATGGCACTAAATTCACAACATGTGCTCAAAGTGCTGTACATGTGTTCCTCAATAGGTCCTTTCAACCAGATACCTTCTCAACTCCATGTGGAGGATACAGCAATGCAGCCATTTTACAGGCGCACTTGCTCTGGCCTATTGAGAAAATCCTCTTCTAACTATGTTCGGGTATGCAATAACACTGAGTGTGGTGAGGAAATGTTTAAATAGCCTTTCCCAAGGACTAAATAGCGCAGTGGCATGGCCAGGTTTCAAACTCAGAACCTCGCAATTACAAGTCAAATGCCTTGACCCCTCAGCCGTGCTGCAACACAATTTCTAGGATTGTTTTTGTTTTTTAGTATAATCAATTAGAGTGCATAAGTTTCAAGATGAGGTGTGGAATTCAATATTGTACTGAACTCTCAGAAAATCTGTTCATATTTCTTTCCTCAGACTTTCCTCTCTGAGCTTTATGTATATCTAATAGACCAAATGCATGTGTCACTGGGTCGGGTTTTGGCCTTGGAAGATCAACCGCCTGTACCTAAGCCACTCACAGACAGTGCTCAACTCAAACATTTTGCACGAGAAGCAGAAGTGAACCAAAACTTTGACCTTGCAGCTATCTACTATAAAGAGGTATGGGTGAATGTAACTCTCTAAAGGTTTTTCTTCTGATCCTCTGTGAATCTCATGTCAGGGGACCTTTCCTCAATTTTGCAAAAGAAGCAGAAATTGTAGAGATTTTGTTCAAACTGTAGGAATTACTAACCATTTGGATAAGGTAATTTTGTCCTCTTTGAAATTTAGGAAGTAAAGGTAAGATTTATTTGTTAGATGCATGTTAAAAGTGTATGTCTCCTGAACTGAGTAAAGCAGAAGAGATATTGATGTTTATTGTAATCTAAATGATTGAACCATTTGATTTCCACTGTGGAATTTACTGGGTCAACAGAGTTGTCAGGTTTTTTTTCGTCCTTTTACAGAATTAAAAATTTGAAATTTATAAAGTAATTGCTTTTACTCTGTTTTGTTGCAGAGAATTGCACGTGACAAGAATGATCCAAATTGTTGGTTTGACTTTGGAACTTTCAACCTTTACATCAATGAAATCACAAAGGTGAGCTATGAAAAAGCTTCAGACAAAGTAGTCAACAGTCGGTTTAGTTTTAAGCTCCATTAGACTCAAGTCCTATTCAAACGATTCATTTTATTTAAGGGGCTAGCAACCAGAAAAACGTATGTCCAAAGTCTGACAGAAAAATACATGTATAGATTATTATTATTGCCATTTGACAGAGTCTTCTTGTTCTTTTAGAACAACTTTAGTACAAGAATTAATTTATAGCTTATTATTACAGCAGTAATATATTATGAGATTGATGGATGGAGTGTGTATAGTTAAAGTAAAGTTAGTCCCAAACCCATGACTGAGTATAGGGGAATTAGGGGTAGAGCCCTAATTATACTAGGCATA
>JAOYNN010107726.1:0-11624 GCA_025770095.1 Goniobranchus kuniei | reverse complement strand
AGATTTTTTTACAAACAATGGAGAGATGATTTACACAGAAAAAAATATCATCTCTCTAAACAACTAAAGTAATGAACAATGGCTATTAAGCCCCAAATTGTGCATGAGATAACCACCCAGTATTTTCTCCCACCCTTGTTCACAAAAGTACTTAGTTCATCTAGATAGCCAGTGACTCCATTAGCATTTTTAAGTCATGCAATGCACATGAATGGGGGATAGCCATTGAATAATGCCTACTTCCCCTCCCCCTCCCCCAGCAAAACTTTCCACTCTGAGGACATAAAAAGAGAGCCTGAAAGAAGAAGACAGATGAGAGTAGAAGCTCCCTCAGCAGCTTTTTACTGACTGTAGACCTAGACCTATTCTTTCACAGTTGAAGACCCTGGAACCTGTATGGGGCTCTAAAGGTGTTTTTAGCACTGAGGTTGAAGTGCTCTCCATGATCCAGCATTAATGACTTCTCTCTCACTTGTACTTGTACCGCGGAAAATGTGTCAGGGATTCCAATTTCTTTCTGTATGACAGCATAAACCTTAAAGAGATGATAAAAAAAGAAACAAGCATGTCAGTGAGAAGAAAACCAAATGAAAGGATTTTCTATTAACCATTTTACAACAAAGTAATACAAATTATACCACGACAGAGACGAGGTCACTCTATAAATATATTGTCACTGACAAAATACTTTGGCATCACTCTTATTGGGACCCCGGGACAATATCGGGAACCCGGGACAATATTCCAAGGAATGGAATCTTTTCTATACATTATACCTACTGACCCAAAATAAATGATACTATGTAAAATCCCTATATCTCTGAAAACAATGAACCAATCAGCACCAAATTTGAAGAGAGAAAAATTTGATCATCCAGAAAATGGATCAGGTAAACAGAAACGGACTCACTCACTTTTACCATGAAGAAGCAAAGTGACATAAAGATGCTATTATTTGCAGAAAAAGCATACTTTCAGTCACAATCAATTCGCAAAAAATTTGTTTGCTAGAGATTATGGTGTTGACATTCGTAACCATAACAAATTGCCAAATAAGGCAGCTATCTTACTGACAAACTATGCGGAAGTGCTTTAAGAAGCCTATGTTAGCTCAGAGAACATATCACAAGAAACTTTAAGGATATTCCAAATGAACAATGTCATAACGTGATTGCAAATTTTGTGAGACATGTTGAAATGAGCATAGACGGAAATGGACATTTGGAACATAATAACATATGCCATAATTTTTTCACCTTTCAATGAATTTTTATGTAAATTTGCCGTACTTTTTCCGGATGATTTGCATTTAAACATACAAAAGTCCATTAACATATTTTCAGTTTTACAGATTTTATTATCGTTTAAGAAGGTGCTATGCTCAACACCAAGACTAAATAACACATCCTCGCAATGAATATATGACGTCACCTTTTTTCATGATGTGATGGGATGAACTAAGAAAATGAGCTCAGCGAAGACGTCATTGAGTGGACAATAAAGCTGCATAATGAAGCCTATGGCGCGCCATGTTGCAATCACAGCCACGTCTGCAAATGACAGGCTGGTTTCAATTAGTCCTACACCTGCATTTTTATGACCAACACTCGCAAGGCTGTTTAAAAGTCAGCCAGGTGTTCCTGGTCCATGTTCAAAATCAATGTTAGGGGCGGAGCTACATGGTTATTCAACCTCAATGTACTAATCAAAGATGTGTATTCATTGGCTCACATGAGTAATGATACATCATATTTCCATTGGTCTGACTTCTCCCCGGGAAATTGGGAAGATTTTTCAATTATATCCCAGGCGTGTCCCATTAAAGATTTTTCAATCTCCCAGGCATGTCTCAATAACAACAGAGGTCCTTCTGTATTGACTCTATGTGTACGATGTGTGACTGTAAATCAGTACATTACAAGCACATATGAACTACTAGGCCACCAGTCCCTTTTTATTCCAAGTTTCCCAGGCAGACTTTTACCCACATACTTTCACCCGCATTCTTCCATGTGTCAACTTTTTATGACCACCGGTGCTAGTGGCTACATAACATAACTTAATAAAAATTTACAGTGCGCAATATCTTATATAAGCTCTGTACAAAGGTAGTTTTACATAATAAAATAGTGACCAAATAAATACACAGTTCAGAATCTATCTTGAATATATGTGAAAATCACATTGCCAAAGGAAGACAGGCTTCATAATACATGTAACTGCAGTTTAAAACGTGTATATTATATAATAATAGTATAGAAAGCATCAGAGTAGTTTTCTTATACGACAGAAGGGTCCATTTACAACCTTATTATTATAAGTATGCTTTCCTGAATAAATGTGCTTTCAAGAAATTAAAAGTTGCAAATAAAGGCGCCTTCTTACATTCCTCATCAAGATTGTTCCACAGAAGAGGGGCACTAACAGAGAATACTTTCTCACTAAAGTGGGTAGATGTGCGAGATACTTTATAAAGAAAACCATAAAATATTTATTAATAGTATGCTGAAAGGCTGCTATCAAGGCAAAATTAATTTTTCCATGCAAAATTAATTCATACCATTCTTTCCATAAGTAGGCTGAAGAGCTGCTATCCAGGAAAAATCAATTCCAACTATTCCTTCCTTAAGAAGTTGATAATAAGCTGCCACCCAGGAAAAATCAATTCCAACTGTTCCTTCCTTAAGAAGTTGATAATAAGCTGCCACCCTGGAAAAATCAATTCCAACTGTTCCTTCCTTAAGTAGATGATAAGCTGTAACTCAGGCAAAATCAATTCCAACTATTCATTCCTTCCTTAAGTAGCCCTAGATGACTAGATGAAAAGCTACCCCCAAGCAAAATCAACTCGTACCATTTCTATATCAAGAAGGCTGAAGAGCTGTCACTGCCACCCAGGCAAAATCAATTCCTACCATTCCTTCATTAAGAAGGTTGAAAAGCTGTCACCCAGACAAAATTCATTCTACCATTCCTTCCTTAAGAGGGTTGAAGAGCTGTCACCCAGACAAAATGCATTCTACCATTCCTTCCTTAAGAGGGTTGAAAAGCTGTCACCCAGACAAAATGCATTCTACCATTCCTTCCTTGAGGGTTGAAGAGCTGTCACCCAGACAAAATTCATTCTACCATTCTTTCCTTAAGAAGGCTGAAGAGCTGTCACCCAGGCAAAATTCATTCTACCATTCCTTCCTTAAGAAGGCTGAAGAGCTGTCACCCAGGCAAAATTCATTCTACCATTCCTATCTCCCACATTTTTCTGAATTATTCTTTAACCGTTCTCTGATTACATCAAAGGTGAGGGACATTTAGCTCAAAACCTTGCCAAATACCATTACCTAAATCATATGAAATAAGTCAAAGGAAGAAGATTGTGTAAAAAGATTGCTAATTATTATTCAAAATACATAAAAAGATTGCTAAATTCAACACACATACATTGTTCACCAACTGAATAAGCTGAGCACAGAAACTAATTTGAATTTTGTAAAAGATAAGAAAAATTCACATTCATAAAAAGTAAATAAGCACACATGTTTATAACATCTAAATTGATTATTTTTGTTTTTAAAAAGTTAGAGATGAAATACAACATGCAGTATAATATCTGGTATAATTCATTTGTTTCATGTGTTTGTTTTGAATTTTTTCACAGGATCAATATTTTGAATTGGTTCTGTTAAACGTTTTATTAGATCATTCTTATGTCATATCACTAGACTACAGCACTCCACTGAATAATCACTGTAAGAACTAAAACTACGGTGGAGAACTCTTAATGTCAACATGTATGGAGGCATATATGGCCCAATGTTTGAGGCGTTGGCCTTGGGATTGGAGGTTCTTGGTTCTCTTCCTGCCAGCGATGTCTTGGGCTTTTTCCTTAAGCAAGAAGATTTACTCTGACTGTCACACTTGACTCTGATATTAAATAAGTACCTAGCAATAGGCAGGTATTGATGCGCTAAGTGTGCTTCACTTACCAGAGAGTTATGCCTGCTAGGGGATAAAACAATTAAAGCACTTTGAGCCTGTTCTTGAATGGTGGAAAGTGCTATATAAATGCAATCTTTCATCTTTAATATCCCTTACAACTCCCCCTAATTTTAAGACAGAAATAATGGGAATTTCAGCTAAATCAAAACAAACCCCAGCCTAAAGCACAATCTTCTATGCTCATTTAATATGATGTGAGAAAAAATACAACAAAGAAGCAAAACAGAGACAGAGGTACGAAAATAAGAGAGGATGTTGAAACCCATTAGAATGACCTTATAGAATGTTTAACAGAACAAATTCAAAAGTGAAATAATGCAAAACAAACGACAAATGGATGACACCAGAAATACTGGAAATAAAAAACAAAAGTAGTCAAATAACAAAGAACACCATAGAGTATAGATTATAAAAGCAGACATACAAATTAAAAAAGAATGCACAACGGCCAAAGAAAGATACGTAAATTCAGAATGCCAATACATATAAAAGAGGATAAACAGCAACTCTAACGTGTTTCATGAATCTAGAAAAAAAAAAAAATCTTACCAGCAAAATAACCATGCCACAACCAAATGCTCAATGTTGGGCTGAGTACATTTTTTAAAAAATTATATACTGATGATAGTCGAAGTATGTAATCAGCCCCTTCAGATGCAAGAGACAGTAACAATTGGAAAAATTCTCAGAGATGAAGTGTAGCCTATCAACTGCAAGCATATAATTGAAAAAGGGTAAAGCTGTTGGACAAGATATATCTGTACTGAAATGACAGATGCTCTGGGAGAATTTGGAATTGATACTTTAACTCAAAGTACCGGGTAGTTAAGGTGATCCGTGAAAAAGGGACAAGTTGAACAAATCTGTATGTTACAGCTTTACTTAAAGAAATTGAGCATGGTAGAATGTGATAAACATAGATCCAAATGTATCATGAGAGAGTCAGGGACCAGAATCCTGCTATACATTTTTATGAAAAGAATTAGAACCAAGATGTCACCTGAAATAGGAAAATAAAAGAACAATTTGGCTTCTTGAAAAGACGACTAGAAGGGACAGTGGTGAATGATAAACATATGGAAAACCATCCAAAGATCAGTTGAATAGCAAAAGTAAGTTTCTGCATCATGAGTCAATAACTCAAAATCTTTCTATTCAATCCTACAAACAGCACTTTTCCAAACATTAATCGGTCTAGGCGTAGATTACAAAGATCTTAGACTTGTTCAAAACCTATTTTGGAACCAAAACAGCACACATGCATCAACAAAGCTGATGATGAACATCACAATTTTTTTCAACATCAGCAAAGAGGTGTAGAAGAATATGTTCTGTAACTGGATCTTTAAAAGTTGAATAGATAAATCTATAAACAGAAAATTTATCTTCAGAGAAACTGATGACATGAATGGCAAAAAAGTTACAAACTATATTATGCAGACGACACAATACTGATGGCTATTACACCACAAATGCTGAACAAATTAGTTTAGTTATCTTCAGTACAAACAAACAGCACAAATGACTGTGCAAAGACATACACTGAAATAGAGAAAAGAATAACAATACTGAAACAAACATTTCATAGCCTCAAACCTGCTATCACCAATTCAAAATTGAAAATCAGCACAAAAACGCAAATGGTGGATACACTATAATAGCCACTCTTTTATGTTCATGCAAAATATGGGCCTTGGACTATACATAGATTACATGCGCAAGCAAAACAAAGACTAATTTCATTTGAGATGTGAAACTATAGAAGACTAATGAAAATTTCCTGCATGGCACTAGTTAGAAATAAAGATGTGTTAGAAAGAATTGGTAAAGAAAGAGTACTACTAAAATTCATTAGGTAAAGACAAATATGTAGTTCTTTGGACATGTATCGAGGAGCAATGGTCTAGAAAAAAAGGCAATAACTGGGTATACTGAAGGTACACATGCACTTGGTAGACAACAGACGTCTTTTTTAACAAGTCAGCCGCAAAATATATCAAATATCAACAACAACACAAACTACACATGATGTGCTGATGATAGATCAGTTCAGAAATGGATGGCTGGTAATTAACATCACAGGTTACATCTGCCACTACAGATGAGATAAATTCCCCCTGACAGTACAGCAGAAAAGACAACAGATCAAACGATTGTTTATGTCTCGTCAAGTCATTACATTCAACACCTCTCTCATTCTTATTCCTACTGACAATACAGTCGAGCAGCTTGTATGCTATATATCCCTCAAGCTAGTCAGTCTTACAATCAAAAAGAATTCTCTGCCACAAATAATGTTTCCATCATGTATCAAAATGCTGTTTTCTTTGTCTATCTTTCATAATAATTTTAAGTTACTTAGCATAATTCAAGTTACTGGCCGCATACATTTTAAGTTGAAACGCCTGATCTGTTTTACAAGGCTAGTTGATTGTAAAGCTTCTTTTTTCCAAAAAATTCCAAGCTACTGCTGTATTAGACAGAGAACACCCTAATTTTGTTCCATAATAATCTTAAAGTTTCTGGGGAAAGTGAATACATGATATATAGATGGCTGTCCATTCTGGGTGCTCAACTTATCGAAGTTTGACTACTGACTTTCTAGTTCTACATTTAGAAATATATGGGCCCATTTAAACATTTTAAAAATATCATAATGGTACCACATGATGTTTTGATATTTAAAACATACCATGTGAAGTAACTTCTAGCGTCCCTTACTTTGTTAACTTGATTGCTCTTTTAATGTTTACCACAGGAGGAGAAAAGAGAGATGTCCTGTCTTTAAGAAGACTCTTCCTATGACGAATGGCTTTCATAAAATATTGTGTGTCAGTACAGCTTTCTTTGTTTTGCATTGTTGTTATAAGACAATGTATTATTTTGTATGTTCAGTAACTGAAACTGATTGTAACTTCAGATTTTCTTCATCTGTCTACTTTATTTTTTTGTAAAATATAAACCACAGAAAATTATATTTTATACTTACATTATTCAGAGTCAGAGTCATCAGATTCAGAAAGAACAAAGTCCTCAACAACATCATCAGCATCATCATCCTCCCCATTGTTTGTAACTCGTGACCTCTGATTTTTTACTGTCTTGATCTCAGCTTTGAAGTTTCTAACATCCCCTCCAGACTTAACCTGAGGGCTGTGAACAGCTTTAGTGTTTTCTTCCTCCTCACTTTCACCAACCCCATCATCTTCAGAATCTTCCTCTGATTCATCTTCACTCGCTGACTTGGCAAGTTGCTCCAACTCTTCATCATCAAAATCACTGTAGTCCTCACTGTCTGTCTCATCACCAGCATCACTTCTTTTGCGTTTTTTACTAAATTGCTCAGGACGCTCTTCTTTCAATAAAAAACGTGTTTCATTATCTGAATCTGATTCATCTTCAAAAAGTTTTGACAGAGACTCCCGTTCTTCTTGGGTCGCTTTATGCATTTTCTTCTTATATGGCACAGAGGGCACGTCTATTGCAGCACCTGATATAGCTTCCTTATGAGCAATTTCATGCTGAAGCTCTCTGTCACGGAGCTTGCGCCAAGAGATATAAAACTTTCTCAACGGTGAGGAATCAATTTTCTGTTCCCACTTTTTCACTCCTTCAAAATCATCCAGTCTTAACATTGACTGCTTTCGCCTTTCAACCATGAATTTTGACTGTTCATCAATCTTATCAATGATCTGTTTGATCTGTTTGCAGTAATTAGCAATCTTACATTTCTTGATAAAGTCTTTGAGCTGGAGAAAAGATGGAATAATCAGTTCAGGAAAACCCACAGAGTGTGCATGAACATTGTAGCTCTCAAGAAGTAATTCATAGAGTTGATCTATGAGACCATCTTTGAAAGCCTTTTCCAGAAGTTGTGATTTGGAAAATTTCAAAAGAACAGCAAAATTAAAGGGTTTTAAACTCACATTTTTGTGTTTTTTGTTGAAATCAGTCTGTTCAAAAACATCAAGCAAGAAAGGAAGAGTAGGAATATATGTATTTGTTTTTGAAGATAATGTATTCAAAAGTCTTACACAATGAAAACGAAGAGGATAGAAGCGAGCTGTGGGCATCAATTTGATGGTGCCTATGATTGTTTGTGTTAATGGATAAATCAAAGGCCTGAGTGTCTCTATCGAATGAGAGCTAAGAAGCTGGACCCACAAGCCTAGACAATGAATGTATTGCCAGTTGTAAACTATTTGGGACATGTCCTTTTTTTTGACAGAAATTGCATTTCTCAGATGAATAGCCAGTTGACGAATATACACAAAGGCATACTGATATGCCATGACAAAATCATTACTCAAAACTTCTACTAATGAACGCTGCATGAAGTTGATGAGAGACAGGGTTGTCGGAGATACAAACTTGCAGTTACTTACATATGCCATATACATTTTTTTAACAGCAATTTCAAGGAAAGGGTCACGCTTCAGTTGAATTACCTTGTTGATACAGAGAAATGCAAGCACGCGTGATGTTTCTTCACCAGTGGTCCATACTTTAATCATTTGTTTCATGAGTGTACGAGATACCTTAGGAAAGACAATGTAAAATTGTACCAGTTTGTGGATATGTTTCAGAATTGCATTAACCATGACTGCTTCAGAGAGTTGTGTTAGGAGTTGAAGGAGTGCACTTGCATAGGACTTCACATCAGCCTTAATTTTCTTCCACTTTCTACTTTTGTTCAAAACAGATTCTAGATTTGATGACGCTGAGATTTGAAGCATGCTTTGTAATACTGGTGCGACATGTAACAGACAGAGCCTTACCACCCCATTGAAAATTGAGCTGTCTTTAATTCTATATTTCAATGATACAGAGCTACTATCAGAATCTGACTTCCCTCCTGCCTCATAAACAGCCCCATGAAATGCAGATACTATTTCTTTAAAAACTTTGGGAGATGGTGAAAGTTGTATTTGTTTGGACCATTGGCCAAGCAGTTTGTTTGTTACAACAATAGCTTTATCTGTGTTCATATCCTCATCATCACTTGCATCATCATCTGTACCACTGTCATCACTTGCTACTTCCAGCTTATCTGGAAGCTTATGGATGTAGCCCTCGGTGTTACTGTCATCCTCATCAGAATTATCATCACTAGACATTTCAAACAGTTGTTTTTCAAAATGCTTCATGTCCTTAGCAGATGATGTGCCCTTCTTATCTATGCCTTGTTTAAAAATATTAATGCTCTCATTTTCATCATCCTCCTCCCCATCATCAGACAAATCCTCCAGATTATTCAAAAGGCTCTGGTCTTCACCTTTCAGATATTCATAGAATTCTGGATCAGTCTCTTGCAAAGTTTTGGCTAATGATGCCTTTCCATTTTTTATAATTTTCAATGTTCTGTTTTTCGCGTTCCCCTTTCGCGGTTTAATTTCTGGTTCTTTCAGTTTCATCTCATGCTTTTTCTTTTTTGTGACATCTCTTGTCTTTGTGAGCTTTGATCCAGATGAAGATCTACTTCCATCTAGTGTCAAGGGGTCATCACTGTTTGCCTTTACCTTGAAAGGAGAAGTCTGGCTCGATTTTGATGACGATTCAGAATCACTGTCCATTGCTCCACCCAGGAATTCATCAACAGTCATGTCTTTCATTTTCTTTTTCTTTGGTTGCCCCATGCCTCGACTTGAGTGAATGGAAGTGGCCATGTTGCAATCTGACCGGAAGCAGTGACTAAGTAAGTAAGTAAAAGCCAGAGATTCTGAAGAGGGCTGATGTGGCAGAACGACCATGGATTCTAAAACGTCTAACTTATATTATATCACCTAAAACAACCCATTCCAATGCCATTTCCGGATTTATCTATGATTTAAGCATCGAAATCGAGATTCAATTATCTATGTAGTATCAGTATGGTAAAGAAGAGCGCTAATTCAAGAATTGATGCAAGTTGATAAAAGTATTAAAAAGTAAAGTTAGTCCCGTACCCATGACTGAGTGTAGTGGAATTAGGGGTAGAGCCCTAATTATACCAGGCATAATGCATAATGTGGTAGTTTGCCATTGCTTTCCAAACCGACTTTACTTTTGCCACGACTAGAAAGACCTAGCTACCCATTTATTCTGCTGGGTGTTGAACTCGGGCCACCTCGCATGGCAGTCAGCTGCTCTACCAACTGAGCTACCAGGCTACCATATTACATAATCGAAAGTATTACATAATCGAAAATAATTTCAAGGAAATTGCAAGAAGCACTTTATGTACGAAATGTGATAGATTTATAGGGCATAATATATTTTATTCATCTAATCGTAGCATGCAGAAAAACCCAACAAGACACAAATAACAAAAGGCAAAACAAAATACGCCTCATCATTCCAAAAACTAACAAAACAGAAGAAAACAAATAGCAAACAACCCTTGAACTTACATACCATAATATCAATTACAACAACAAAAAAGCAGATCAAAGAAGCAAAAAAAATAAACCATTCTACGAAACCATGTATATTAATGAACACGTGATTGTTTTACCCTTGATGCATTTATGGGGAGGCTTAGTTTTGAGTTGTTTTGTTGTTGTTTTGGGAAGGGGGTTGTTCATTTTGTCCAATACAGTTTTATTATGAAAGGAGACAAAAAGGAGTATAATATGATGGTTCCTGATGTAAGAGAAGAGAGGAGGATGCATTCTCTAGACTGGCTGTAAACAGGAACTCCACTTTGGTGACCCCGTATATGCTGAAAGAAGAAGAAGAAGAAGAAGAAGAAGAAGAAGAAGAAGAAGAAGAACAAGAACAAGAAGAACAAGAAGAACAAGAAGAAGAAGAACAAGAAGAAGAAGAACAAGAAGATGATGATGATGATGATGATGGTGGTGGTGGTGGTGATGATGATTAACCATGTGTTGCATGTAGAAACATCAGCTTTTTGTGATGTGAATTGGAAGGTACTTTTTTCCTTCTTATCTTTTGTTTTTGTTTACATCTTATTTCCGAACAAGTCGAAATAGTAGATGGGCCTTGATGATCGAGAAACTATTTTTTTGCACTTAGTCATGTGGAAAAAGGAAGGGCCGGGTCTCCGGACCAATCTCAATTCAACAAATCACCTGAAAGGAAAATGAGGCTATGGAACAAGTTTAGTCCTTAGTGCTTAGCAAGCCCAAAAGTATCTAGCACACCGGCAACTCCCGAGAACACGGCATTCACTAGATCTATAATCAGAGGCATACAAGCCCACGTAGAATCCACATCTCGTCGACTTCTAAGTAAGCAAACGTAACAAGTTTATATGTTTCATCTAGAGTCTATCTGGTTGAGATCTAGTAACAGTTGTTTGTAGTCAGTAGATCAAGCTCATTCATGCCATGATTTTGTTTATAAATTATCTAGTCAGCTCTAGACTCTAGATCTAGCTTAGCTAAAGTAGTTACATCTAATGCTAGAATACATCAGGGCCTATCTTAACTATCTAGGCCTATTTAGATCTGTGAGGATGATGTTGGTATCTTGGGAGTTCTTCCAATAGCCCTTGCCCATTCATTCTCAATTATTAGAGTCTGAGGCCTAGGCCTCTGGGTAGGCCCTATGGTAAATTTTTACTTTTACACCTTTTCATGGTGACGTACTGTCGGTAGGATTCTCACGATACATGCAGTCCGATATCA
>JAOYNN010107725.1:0-17627 GCA_025770095.1 Goniobranchus kuniei | reverse complement strand
TAAGTTATTTAAACTTTCCATTGTTGTTGATAAGACGGCTGTGTCGTATACTTATCTTAGTTCTCTAAGTTTATGGCCGTTGATAATGACTTCATCAAAGCGCTCGTTTCTGTGATCATTGTCCACTTTTCTCATGATGCTTTCCGTGATCTCTAATAGAATGCTTATATCCCTGATTATCATTTACATTTCAATTTAAACAATACAAGATCTCAAGCAGAATCAATTTCAGTAGAAAATTTCAAATAATTTGTAAGAGAGAATGAAGAGAATAATAATAAGCTGCAATCTGTAGAGTAGGTTGGGCCTAGCAGTTGGCTAACAGACGACAAACGGGAGGTGGGGATCAAGGCCTAGTTTTCAAAGATATCAAGGTCCTAGATGTAGGGCTAAATTTAGGTTTAAATTTATTAGACATTAATCTAGATCTAGGACATGCTTTTGTAACTACACGTAGTTAGATCTTACATTGAGTATGATTCAATAGAGATAAATGAAAAAGGCTATAGATACATGTATAACGAAACATTTGGAATAATATAAGACCATTAATAAACAAGCTTAAGCTAGTGGCGTGGGCTTTTTCCGGTCAATGTTACATTTGAACTTTCTAAGTCACATTTGATTTTGCATTCGTGTAACATTTGAACTTGTTAAGTCACATTTGATTTGCTAAGTTACATTTGACCTTGCTAAGTTTCATTCCTGCTAAGTTGATATTTGACCGGAAAAAAATATACAAAGAAGATAATTTTCTTTGTCTGTAGTCATCTCTCATGGTATCCTTTTGATTATCTTATATCTATTATTTTAAATGTTTGCTTCCCCTTGAAGCAACTTCTTTTCCTCGTCTGAAACTATTTTCTACTACTTCTGTTCAATCTTTTACTTTAAGTAGCCTTTCGGCTTGCTTTTTTCAGTAGGCCCTGAGATGACCTTTGAAGTAGAAAAGAGCCCTAAAACACCAAATAAGAAAGTTGACGTTTGTGCCATAATATCGAGATCCAGAATCGAGATCCAAAATCCATATCTATATTGAAAATAAAGGATTCAGGTCTAGATTTAGGTCGAGATCTAAGTTTAAGTATAAAAATAGTGAGGTACTAGATGCAGCTCTAGATCCAGATGTTGGGGTACGTTTAGCAGTTGTGCTTTATTTGTTCTGTATCTCTAATCGATTCAGTTGCATTACACATCATCTAGACTAGAGTTTGTATCATTTTGACATAGAAAACAACAATTAAACATACAGCAACATTTCAATTATCATAATTTTCATGGACAAGACATGGTTACCCGGAACCAAGTGCTTTTACTCTATTATTTCTACAATCTCCCAGGGGTGGATGATGTTTGTACTTTTTTTTGATACCTCTATGCGTGAATAGCGTTCAGCACTATTCACGCAGGATGCGAGATTAACAACGTCCTTAAATTAAACAAAAGATTTTGGATTTCCTGGGCTCCGCCATCTTGGTAAGATTGAAACAGCCTTTCTTTGCAAACAAAAGATTTAGAAAATATAAATTCCTTTAAGAACGCCGTTGACGGAGAGATTCAAAATTAAATGTATGTTTATGGTGAATCAATAATTGTTACTACATAAGTATGAATATTTCATAAATACTGACATGGTATATTATACAATTACTGTATTTTACGGGCCATTCGGAACGAGATCATGTCCGCAGCCACGAACTTGTGAGTGCTGTGTGACGTGACAGAGTTCCGAATGGCCCATAAAATGTAATAATTGTTTTATTACACCCATCTTCTAGATATAATGTATTATAACATTCGTTGAAACTATTTAGTGATTTGACGAAAGAAATCTAGTTTAATGTGTGGTTTTATTCGTAGCTATTTTTTTTATTCAGAGCTATCGAAATATTATTGCACGGTTTATGCAAATGAAGAATGCCAGTCTGTAAAACACGAGAATTACACCCCCCACAACAAAAGGGCATTGCAATACTTAAGGGTGATCAAATGTTTCCCATATTATTTAAATTTCATAATTGAATCCTAAAACGACATGTGAACATTAAAATACCGATTAACAGAAGTATTTAAGCCAAGCGATCTCAGAGAGTAAAATTGTAGCGCAGTGTCTTCGACTTCAAAAGAGGTGGTTTCAGTGTCACTGGTTTAATGTGATGTTGACAGTGTAATCCCGAAAGGCACCACTAGAAAATATGCCTTTAGTATGACTATCATCGGAAGTTCGGGCCCAGATCTAGATCTAGATCTAGTTGCAGTTGATTCTTGTTGGCGTGCTAGACCAAATGCTAGTTGAAGTTGATGAGTTTGTTCTAGGCCCATGTAGGCCAAATAGATCTGTAGTCAACGAACTACATATGGGCCATTCAGTAAGTTCTCTGTCCTTGTTATCCCTTTTTATAATGAAAATAATCTAGGCCTAGATGTAGATCTGGATCTAGATGTGTTTTCTACATCTACATCTAAATTTCTAGATCAGAACTCAATCAAAGCAGAAGTGGGTGTAGGCCTACTAATTCCGACGTGATATAATTTCTTTGGCCACCATTGTATCTTAAAATAGCACCGGACGAAAGAAGTCCCCATGTAAGCTGACATTTCATTGGCTAAGTGTCATCGTGCCTTTATGCCGAGTGACGTGTTTTATGGAAATTTAAAGCACCTTTGCAACCAAGCCTAAAGAATGGTAAGGAGTGTAAATAATATACAATTTCTGCACTTTACGAAGTTTTATGAACGAGTTCATAACACTCGTAAAGTGCAGAAATTGTACTATAATACCCCCAAGAGCATACAACAAACGTTTACGTACATTTACAAACAGAAATACTCAAGAATGAAATATAATCATAAGGATTTTTAGTTTTAAATTCATTTTTTTTTTATTTTGTAAACAAAAGAACAAATGTATTCATGAGCCCCAATGTCAAGGCGAGGGAGACACGTTGACCCAGATTTCAAGCCTTTCTAGATTTCTATTTGTGGAATGAAAAGATGAAAGTACAGCCATGAAAATTAACTCCAGAGAAGATTTCTTGTGAAAATTCAGAACACACATCGTGATTTGATGCAGAATTACTGCCTCCGTCTGATGAATCAAGCGTCAATGGATCTAGCTCTGAAGCAACAGATTTAGAACAAGAATTTTAAGACGTATTGGATCTAGATCTATTATAGTAGTTGTGGTGGAACTAGATCTAGAAATGAAATCTAGATCTAGGCTGGTACGTGTCGACATTGGTACTGGTATAGATCTAAGATCTAGATCTACGTTCACGTTTGGAATACAGAATTGTTCTGATTGACTTGTGATCTGAAATACCTTCGTAGCTTTGTTGAGAAAGAAGAAATAACTCTACTTTCTTTTATGTCCAGTTTTTTCTACAATCTTGTTCGGGGGGTGCCAGCTTCAGGCAGCCTCGGACAGCTTTGTAACCGCTGACTTTCTGATGAAGTGGTTTTAAATTGATCTTGATCTTGTTGTTGAATCTGTGCCTGCTGCTTCACTTGCTGTCTTCATTGGATTGATTGAGACCCTTTCTGCATTGTTATTAGAAGAAATGGAGTGATAAAGGTGAAGGTAATGAGGTAGGCTAGCAGAGACAATATAGTCGACCATTTCCACAAGCGATATTTTGTTTTCATGATTTAGCCTATGATTGGGAAACATTAAATCTGGAGTCTAGGCCTAAATTAGATTTAGAGCCTGTTATCTAAGCTTCTCATCTAGATCCAGTCTTCTAATCTGTCTAGAGTCTATATCCAGATATCAAAATCTAGCTGCGTTCGTGACAGGAATTAGAAATAGTTAAGGTCAAAAGTAGTGCGTTCAATAAAAAAAAAAAAAAGCGCTTGAGCCAATCAGATTCGGGGTCATTTTATATGAGGTTTCTTCACGGGTGGTGAACCAATCGGAGTCGGGGCCATTTTATATGAGCTTTCTGCACGGGTGATAAACCAATCGGAGTCGGGGCCATTTTATATGAGCTTTCTGCACGGGTGATAAACCAATCGGAGTCGGGGCCATTTTGTATGAGCTTTCTGCACGGGAAGACCCCTTACCAACGTTCCTTTTACGGCCAATTATTGTATGGCACAACCAAGCCTATTGAATGGAAGGGGGTGTTATAATATAATATAATCCATACGAAGGCTATTCAAATGCTATGATCTATTTCACCCCTTAAACGATATGATGATATTGAAGCAAACCACTCTGTCAAAGAAAGGCCCTTAATTGATGCCAATTAAATTTTATTACAAGCAAGTAATGGTACTAGTAATTGTAACAGTAATAGTAATAGTAAAGCAATAGCAATAGCCATTTGTATGGCGCCTTTCCTCAACGAGTTCAAGGCGTCTCACAATTCCATACAAGTACATAACGCAATACAAGACCTGCAATGAACATGAACACGTCACATTACAAACAGATGGATTCATTATAGGCTTTCTTGAAAAGATGGGTGCTTTAAGATTTTCTAAAATGATAAAGTGATGGAGGATGCTTACAGCATTCACTCAAGCCATTCTACAATTGAATTGCATCCTATCACCAAACCATGTCAAAGTACGGGCTACAACAAGAGAGTTGGAATCATTCGATCTTAAAACTCTAGGTTGTGGATAAGAAACGAGAAGTTCTTTAAGATAGGGCAGAGCTAAATCATGTTGACATTTGTAAATCATTAATAAAACTTTAAAATCAATTCTCTCCCTGACTGGCAACCGATGAAGGTCCCTAAGAAGATGAGTTATGTGATCCGATTTCTTTTTACAGGCGATAATTCTTGCTGCCGAATTCTGTAATGTTTTGAGTTTGGATAGATGACTTTAGGATGTACCGCACAAAAAAATCAAAAAATCAATGATGTCTGGTTCTTTTTCCGTTTATTATCTTGAAATCTCCCAAACATCTACATCGGCTTTGCTTTATGATACGGTCATGGATGTTTTTGGTTCCACTAAATGTTCTGAGCTGATTAATACAAAAATGCTACGAATGCATCACCATCACCCGTCAGCTCATCCATTATAATAATTATAGGACGTCGCTTCTTGAACTAACCTGTAAAACAAACGTCTCCTGAGATAACCCATGGAGACCCAATAGTCCATTCAATAGGCTTCAATGCACACCAAAAACTCATCATTAGATTATCGTCCCATATTGAACGTTTGTATTTAATAGCTGAAATTTCTGTACAGTTCGATACTTATTGATCAAGTTTCCGTCTGTATGTCTCCCACTTCTCTTGATCAGAAAAATATTAAATAATTACAAATTTTCACTAAAACTTTCGATTAATACTTAGTAATAAGCTTTATGTTTTGTTCATAGACATATCTTAACAACGTTGAGTCTAAAGAAGAAAAAGAAACTAACAAACGGTAGCCTGAGACTTAGATTTAACTATTTCAGATTGTCAGTTATTGGGCGCCATATGTCGTATTTTATTTTTGATGTTCCTTTATGGATGTTACATTTTAGAAGATGTTATATCATGATATTTACATATTGGTTTGTGATATTGATTTTATAATTTTACAAGGCTGTTGGCCTTACAACAATTTCAGGAGGCAGTAGGCCTCAACTAAGGTTTATCAGGAAACACAGGTAAACACCACAGGAAGGAACACCACGATATAACATTAAATAAATCTCATAACATTAGACAAATGTCAATACATATATGAACTGTACGCACCACTATACAATTATTCAAACAATGTATAAACGTACTCACAACATAAATTATATGTATAGGTTCACATGTATAAGCCTAATGAGGTTTTAAAAACAGATTACAAAAGGTGGGGTTTATTGGATTACTAATATCCAATATCATGATTCCAATTATTCAATGCATTAAAATTTAAAGACAGTGAGAATCCGTAGGAAAAGGGAAGAGAATGATAAGATGGCACGCTAAGTTGCCTACTACTGGTCTATGGGAAACTAAATAATAGTATAAGATTAGACTAAGCCTAATTCCAAGTTTACACAGAAATTAGAGACTAAAGCAAGTAGTTAGGTCTCTTTATGAATCTGGTTACTCACTCCACATTAACGACACAATCAATCTTCTTAACTATAAAGATACAAACTGACATCCGTCCACGAATACAGAGAAATCACATCCACAATCTAAGGGCCAGAGCTAAGAGCTCGCCATAGTTGAAAAGCATAAGGTAAATAAGCTCGTCGGCCTCTGTCGAAGGTTTTACTCACTCAGTGGCAGCTCAAAGCGAGGCAAGCCACGAGAGAAGACAGCGGTAAGATCTCGCTGAGAATGCGAGACTGTGGGATGTCGTGTAGCAACGCTAGGGACATAACATTCCTCCCCTCCACCCTCGGAAAAAAGTAAAGTTCCGAGGAAAGAACGAGGAAGAGAAAGTTAAAGAAAAGTGAAAGCCATATGAGGATTTATATAGATTCTAGATCTACTGAATTCATAGTTCCCTTTGTATTACTTGCACCAATTAGATCTATACAGATTAGATCTAGGGTGCATGTAATTATTTCGCTGAAGAATTTCTTTCGGAAATCGCTGAATAATTTCCTTTCAGAATTATAGGACCTAGATCTAGACCTAGATCCATACAAGACATTCAAGTTATAAAATAGAATAGGCTTAGCGTCAGATAGTCAATCGGATCGTAGCGAATAAACTATAGGTCGAGTCTGGTAGTTATAAATATGTCAGACGCACCCTTTCGTATTCAACATGAAGATCCTAACACATTATGGTGACGAAGCGCGGCTTAAACCAAATAAATGCTAAAATGGAGTTCCATGGGTTGCGTTTTACATGTAACACCCTGTCTTATATAGAAATGTATAGTATGTAAGTTTAGCTTTACTCAATGAAGGGGTTATGAGTTGTTTTGTGGTTTGTCCTTTTTCAACATTGTAGGTTTTCTCAGCGACATGCTTTTTTGACTCTGTTATGTGCTGCCACACATGAGCCATAAGATATAGCATAACTCGAATGACACACCCAGCCACAGTGTACTGACACGCAGCCGACCAGCATTAGAACTGTTCTCTTAATGCTGAGCGCCGAGACTCAGAATAAAGGGGAGGACAAGATAAAATCATATAACGCTCCAACTTATATCCTTCCACAGATGCAAAAACGAACAAACAAACAAACGGATAAAAGCAACAAACAACTAAGCAAACGATAACAGATAGCCAAAAGAGTAAAACAGACAAATATAAATTTGATTAAATTAAAACACAAGACAGATATATATTTATATTTTTTCTGGTTCCATCATGGCTGACACAAATTTCCCTGTGGATTTTCAGAATCTTGCGTTGACATCGCCATTAATACCACCAATGGTAGTTCTTCTTTCAATTTTATTGTTATTTCTCCAGGTCTCAACGGAACACGACAAGGAATACTCTTAATTTGATTTACAAACTTTCATAGCTGTGCATTTTTAGTAGGATGGGAGAATGCCAGATATTTTGTAATTTACTATATTATGCAGCTTGAGCAAGGAGCGCAAGTACGGTGGATATTAGTTTTCTATCACATGATATATCATTATTATTATTATTATTATTATTATTATTATTATTATTATTATTATTATTATTATTATTATTATTATCCAAGATCTAAACATTATAAAATGTCAAAGGCTTATATATTTTTGACACATAAATAGACACGACAGCGTGACAGTTTTAATTTTTTTTTGGTTTTGGTTTTATTTTGATTTCTCTTATCCTGGTCACTAACCCAGACGGAGATCAACAAACTATATGCCTTCCACAGGAAACAACTTAGAAAAGTGCTAAACATCTATTATCCCGTGACAATTTTCTAGCAGGTCCCTTTAAGAAAAATTCGGAAATCAATTCAAAGGAAGGCCAGTTACCACTCTCCCAACGGTCTTAAATAAGGACGTGTTGGATTCCAACCTATCATACGAACAAGTGAAGATCTTCTGAGCCATGAAGGATCCCTCGCACAGGACATGAAAAAGTGGAAGACATTGTCAAAGGAGAACGTGCGGGTTGTAGAGGTGTCCTCACCTGATAATAAGATTGCGAAAGACCACTAAGTCAAGTCAAGTACCGGTATCTTTTTTAATGGAGGCCATGATGTATGGCAATAGATGAAGAGGAAGGCCATGAAGCAGATGGACGGAGAGATTACAGAGTGGATGAGAACATCAACTATTAAAGTGGAAAAACAGCTCACAACCAGTGACTTGCTTCTATACACCACTCACAACATATAAAAACCTATCCGCTTAGACTCAACATTGATAGAAGCAGTGTCCACCAAACATAACATTAATACAGAAATAAAGTACAGACGATTTGACTTACCTTCATGATGAAATGACCAAGAAACTCCCTCGCTATCAGGACCTCCGGCAGGGTCAACCTCGTGTTTAACCAACACGTTTCCAGCCGAATCTTATTGTTCTAGCCTACACACATGCACATATACACACGTATACACATACACATATTCACACATACAAATACATACACACATACACACAGACACACACACACACCATTTTTGCCATGTGTTGTAGAACAAACAAGAACGGATTAAAAAGTTTGAAAACAAAAGATTTTAAAGAAACGATTTAGAAAGAGAGTCCTATCTTTGGCACTGAAACGGATAAATTGGGTCAGTAGTTTTGCTCACAGTTGCGAATTCATTACCATTATATATAAGTTAAAGTATTTCAACCTTTGACCAAGTGGAAACGAAAACTATTTATTACAGCAACAACAACAACTGCAACAGCAACAACAACAACAACAATAAAAAACGAGTAAGCCAAAAATCCGCTGCCCGGGCAAAAGAGATTTCCCCCTTCTAAATTTTCGTTCACAGCTCTTTATACTAAGACCAAAGTTCAGAAAGGGAAGAAGAAGAAGAAGAAGAAGAAGAAGAAGAAGAAGAACAACAACAACAACAACAACAACAACAAAATGCTGCGATTAGGTGAGTCTTGAGTGAGGCGGCATCCCCATAACACGCAACTCTCGTAATGTCTGGCCGTGGTGGGGGTTCGGCCTTGCTTAGGACTCACTGTGGTCGTGAGAGTAGAAGCTGATTTTGATTCCCCAACCCCACTCTCGATAGTGTCCTTTCTCATTCTCAACATAACAGCAGATAGCAATAACAGTAATTACATAAAAACATATGGCCAATTTTTTATTAGAAAACGAATTGCGACAATTAATTATTAACATTACTCAATATGCCATTAGGGCGACGGGCTTGGGGAGGGCCTCACCTGGGATCCTGCTGAGGACCAGGATAGAAATATTTAACGTAGCTTTAACCACTTATTATAATTTATCAACTTTCCATAATTGAATCTAATTTTAAACAAAATTAAGGTAAATAACAGTGATACTAATAGTTGAGAACTAAATACGGAACACAAACTAACAGTGGTGGTACGGGTTTGAGGCCTGGGATGGATTTTTTTAAAAAAAACAAACCAAAAAAAAAGCTTACTTGGCAATCTGACAATAATCTTGACCATATGTGGTCTTGGTCTCAAAAGCAGTATTATAGTTACATGCTCATATTACTAAAAACTAAATCTTCCTTACTCTTTTGAAACAGCTGGGATGCCCCATTTTTTGGCAGCAGTATATTTCGATCCCTCAGGTGAAACACAAATGAGGTGAGTACAAGCTCTGGCTGTTTTGGTTGTGCGTCTTGCAAAATGATTTTCAACGCTGCGGAGGAAAAAAGACAACCAAATGGTGGATACAAGGCCTGTATAAATCCAGAAAACCTTCATATAATACAATCATTTTCTGTGCGAAAATCAAAGCTGTCAAGTAGTTATTCCAAAAAGAGAGATAACCCGGAAATTCTTGTGGGGGAGGGGAAATGTACCACAAATTTCACTTTATGCCTAGTCTGATCTATGCCAATTGTATATGATATAATATGTTTACCTCATAAAAGAGGTAGAAGAAGAAGAAAAATGTGACCGAGTAAGTGTGATTTACACTTTTAAATGCCTTGCAGTTTCAACAAGTTGAGAAATTGATAACATTACTACTATATCAAAACAAAATCAGACCTACATCTAGATCTACACAACACATTACACACATTGAGCATAGATCTAGCTGTATCCCAGTTACATGCTTTTTTGCGAACGGTCTATGAATGACAAGTTCCTTCACAAATTCCAATTGGTATGACTTTTGCAGAAGTTCCATCATGTTCAAAAATAAAAAACAAGTCTTACATTGTTTGCCACTTACAATTATGAAGCTAGCAGACTGACATGCAGGCTACATGAAGGGCCACCTATCAAGGAAACTCAAGTTTTAATGACAATAACCAAAATACTAGTACACTTCTTGTCTCATATAGGGTATCCCTTTTTCAAAAGCACATTTAAAAAAACATTCCTTCTAGCCATCCTATGATTAATTTCAAAATCATCAAAGCCAGGATTGCTGTTGTTAAGATTAATTCTATCAGAATGGCTCAATCTAGACCAGGGTTTTTGAACCTCTTCTGTATTCAATGAATCCACCCCAACTAAATTAGAGCTAACACCCCTTGCCACTGAATCCACCAAACTAAAGTAGAACTAACTTCCCTTACCACTGAATCCACCCATATTGAAATTAGAACTAACACCCTTTGCCACTGAATCCACCCCAACTACATAAGAGCTAACACCCGTTTGCACTGAATCCACACATACTAAATAAGAACTAACACCCATGCCACTGAATCCATCCATACTAAATAAGAACTAACACCCTTTGCAACTGAATCTACCCCAACTAAATTAGAGCTAACACCCGTTTGCACTGAATCCACCCCAACTAAATTAGAACTAACACCCCTTGCCACTGAATCCACCCTAACTAAATCAAAACTGAAACCCCTTGCCACTGAATCCACCCTTACTAAATTAAAACTGACACCCCTTGCCACTGAATCCACCCTTACTAAATTAAAACTATCACCCTTGCCACTGAATCCGCCCCTACTAAATTAAAAGTAACACCCCTTGCCACTGAATCCACCCTTACTAAATTAAAACTAACATCCTTTGCCACTGAATCCGCCCCAACTAAATTAGAACTAAAACGCCTTGCCATTGAATCCACCCTTACTAAATTAAAACTAACACCACTTGCTCCTGAATCCAACTCAACTAAATTAGAACTAATGCCCCTTGCCACTGAATCCACCCTTACTACATTAAAACTAACACCCCATGCCATTGTATCCACCTCTTAAAACTAACACCCCTTGCCACTGAATCAGTGCCACCTAAATTAAAACTAACAACCCTTGCCACTGAATCCGCCCCAACTAAATCAAAACTAAGATCCCTTGCTACTGAATCCGCCCCAACTAAATCAAAACTAACATCCCTTGCCACTGAATCCGCCCCAACTAAATTAAAACTAACACCCCTTGCCACTGAATCCGCCAGAATTAAATCAAAACTAACACCCCTTGCCACTGAATCCACTCCAACTGAATGAGAACTGACGCCCCTTGCCACTCAATCCACCCTTACTAAATCAGAACTAAGACCCCTTGCCACTGAATCAGTCCATACTAAATTAGAACTGACGCCCGTTGCCATTGAATCTATCCTCTCTAAATTAGAACTAACACCCCTTGCCACTGAATCCACCCCAAGTAAATTAAAACTAACACCCCTTGCCACTGAATCCACCCTTACTAAATTAAAACTAACACCCCTTGCCACTGAATCGACCACAACTAAATTAGAACTAATGCTCCTTGCCACTGAATCCACCCTTATAAATTAAAACTAACACCACTTGCCACTGAATCCACCCTTAATAAATTAAAACTAACACCACTTGCCACTGAATCCACCCTTATAAATTAAAACTAACACCACTTGCCACAGAATCCACCCTTAATAAATTAAAACTAACACCCTTTGCCACTGAATCCATCAAAACTAACTTACAACTCTCACCCCTTGAGACTGAATCCGCCCAACTGAATTAATAAATACACAAAAACCCCTTCCTTCTTAATCTATCCTTACTACATAATGTAAATCAAGATCAACACCTCTGCAAATGGATATGCCATAAGACCAATACCATTTCAACTGAATCCAACCAATGCATGTCCAGCAAATCAATTTTAAGTAATTAATCATTTAACATTAGAAATATACTATGCAGTGGTCCGGTAGCTCGGTTGGTAGAGCGGCTGACTGCCATGCAAGGTGGCCCGAATTCGAACCCTACCGGGCAGTGGATTGTTTTCGGGGCCCCCTGTTCATCCAGCAGTATAAATGGGTAGCTAGGTCTTTCTACACTTGTCGGAAGTAAAGTTGGTGTGGAAAGCAATGGCTAACTACCATATTATGCCGTATGCCTAGTATAATTAGGGCTCTACCCCTAATTCCCCTACACTCAGTCATGGGTACCGGACTAACTTTACTTTCATATACTATACATACAATAATAATCTATATACATACTAGTGGGAAACTGTACAAAAGAAGTAAAGTAGAATAAATATTTTAAAACAAATAGTTGATCACAAAACAATCAACTCCTAAGTAGCTATAAATCGACGATCTACGATAGAGGTGGACCAAGTCCAACTCCTGGCACAAAACAACTCCAGTAACCTGCTCATCCAAAACCAGCGAGCATTCCCTCGCAGACCTCGAATTGCTTTCTTTTTTATACCAATGGATCAAAACGACCAACTCCATATGCCAAAAAAAAAAAGACCAATTTGCTTTTTCCATGCATTTTTCACGTAAAATTAACATGGAAATGACATTTAAAGAACATTGATAAAATAGTTTTAATGGCTATGTGCAATAGCATATACTGACAGTCAGCATACTAAGGTCTATGCTGCTTCATCCATGACCTGTTTATCGGACTTGATTAAAATGTGACCGAAGGTTGTGAGATCTGACAGACACGAACGTTTAGATATTCTAATTTAATTAAGCTATTTTCAGGGATGCCCAGAGAGATTTGAAAAAAAAACCTACAGGCCATGGTCCAGGGGTGGCCTAGGCCCCAGCAGGGTCTTGGGACAGCGGCCCAAGTGGGGTGAACGGCTGAAAATGATTTTAACACTTTTGGGGGGTTAAAAAACAGCCTCTCCTGCACTTAAAATGCATATTTGACGCTTCACAAAAAGTGACCAAAATGGTGAATGATTCATAAATAGTCAAGTATTTTCACATATGTATGAAAGTGTGACCATAGACAGACACTGTTCGCTAGAAAACAACGCAATGTTGAATGAAATGGGGAGAGAGAGACACAGGCTGTCAGATAACACAAAGCCAATGGCCAATGTGCCAAAATTGACCGCATGAAGGTGTCGTGTTTAGCCTACGGTAGGTTAGCTAGGTCTCATTTCTTATGCACTTCAATGATGTGAATGACTGCAGATCATATCTTTTACTTGCTTAGCCACTATAAAAACTCCAGCAAACAAAATGTTCCGTCGATAAACGAGAAGAAAATCGCTAACTCAATAGCGTGTTGTCTAGCCAAAATTTGGCTATTTCAGCCATATGTCTAACCATTTGGCAGGTAATGAGAAGTGATGAACTCTTCACAATGAAGTTTACGAAAAGGCACTCTCTTCGCGATGAAGTTTACAAAAATACTATCATTGCCTGTAATCCAGCAGTGCCAGGGAAACTTTTTTGTACCACAGATTTTTTGCACCCAACTTGTTCCGAAATTTTCCTGTAAAACCCTAGTCCTAAAAAAACCCCCGACAAATCGGGAAAACCAACGGGTGGACATCCCTGTATTTTAATTGGGTTTTGTACTAAGATATTTATAGACCATACAGGGAAGGTTCTTGGCAACAAAATTACACGATAAAAAATGGTTTAAAAATTTTTGAGTTGAACAGTTTGTGCTCAAAGCCATCAATGTGCGCTAAGCAAAGAGTTTATTGGCTTACTTCTGGACAAATTAAGGGCTTAAACATTGCTTGTATGAATGCCTAAAATTTGTGTTGCCAAAAATATTGATAGTCGTACCCTTCTTAATGCAGCACGTTGAACATGAAATTGTTTTTGAAAAACGTTCCTCTCACTTTCAATTCATGCCTACCGACCGAAAAGCTGCACCACCACCAATGGACAGAATCTGATGAGACACAGACTTCATGAAGTAAATCCTTAATCTTCATTACTATTTTATTCATTGGTGTGGAGTCCACACTTACCTCGCCCCAAGAGATTCCAAAAGAAACACAATGCTGCCCCTTTCTGGTGCATTAAATCCACTGGGAATAAAAAGAAAGACAAGAATTCGACATTAAATTAATCAAAGATGATCGCATGAGAATCCAAATGTTCTTAGCAGCCTTCTTCACTCCTGGCCTCTATCTCTATCATTTTTTCTTTTCAACATCTTGAGGCATCCATCTGATGTAAGTAACCATATATTACCTGAAATCAACCATGCTAAATAAATACCCAGGGGAATTTCATCCACTGTTCTTCTTAATGTACTGAAATGGAAAAAAAAATTCCTTATAATCTCACAGGAACTAAATTCAAGACATATTATAGATGATAGTTTTCTATACCAGTGATTGCATGATTCTCCAAAAGACTTAGACTATCTCCAACAATGGGAAGAAAAATGGAAAATGGAATTTCACCCAGAAATATGCCAAGCGTTAAGAGTTACCTACAAACAGAATCCAATGAAATCAATCTATCAAATAAACAAGATGTTACTTAACACAACCATGCTAGAAACCAAGGGGTTTTAATTGGTAGCAAACTTCAAAGGAAGATTAAAACAAAGCTATCCGCAAATTAAAACCAAACAATATCTAAGGCTTTTAGAAATGCAAAATCTGACATTGCCGAAAGTCCATAAAAAAAAAACCAAAAAAATGTTATAAAGCCCTTGTAAAATCTGTTCTAGAATATGGATGTTGTGACTAAGACCTCATGAAAAAAGAAAAGAAAAAGAAATCAAACAGGGAACTAAGAAAAAGATCAAAAGAATGCCATGAGATTTTATTCATATCAATTCAATTGAAATTGCTTCATTTATCCCCGAAGGGCAATTAAAAAGAAAGAAAAGAATAAGTGCATGAAATTAATTTTTTTGTAAAAAGACATAAGAAAAAATGCAAACATAAAGATACATACATCAAAATAAAATACATATGATATAACTAATGATTACACATTCAAAACAGGAAAGACATCATCAGATCTTGAAAGAAGCAGGAACAGACAGCTAGGCTATCAAAGATTACCTGACACTAATACAGCAATCTTTCAGTATCTCCTGCTCTGGAATTTGTAATGGCCGCGCAAGCCAATGGTTGACTGGTATCCAAGAGTCTGATTCCAAACACATTTCCTGAAAATGAAAAGACAAATGAAAGTGACTCAGATAACCCTTAAACAAACAGAGACAAGCCCACTCTCCCCACCCAAAATAAAACAATCCCGACAACAACAAACCAAAACCTGTATACATCCAAGCTCTTAACAAATTCTTTATATCAAGTTGACAAAATGGTAAAGACGGCATTTGTAAAGCGCACATTCCACAGTGCAACCATGCTCATGGAGCCTTACAATGACATTTTACTCCCCCTGACCAACAGCAACACAGAACATTTAGGAGAAAAATCTGAGCCTGTTAGCTGCAAATACATTTTTTTCCAGACAGAGACAGCGCTGCCTTAACAGCCTGGTACTAATTCCCACGGGTGAGGTAAGCAAAATAAAGTGCCTTACCCAAGGACACAACGCCAATGTCTTTCGATTATGAGCCTGACTGCACACTAGTGAGGCTCAAACCCATGCAGTCACCTACGCTTGTACTGATCATGGTAAATGCCTCTGGACTATCGACTCATGCCAAGATGTCATCACCACTTAGTCACCCACGACGCCCGTTGATAGGTTGATAGCTATTTTCATACTAAGAGAATGGCATGGGGCGTACATAACACAGTAAACTGAAGGAGATATAGCTCATTTATACATTGGCTAAAGGATGTTCAAATTTTTTGGAGAGCATGATTAATCGTCGAGAGGACTTCACTGAGCAGCTCGTCAAAGAAAATTTACCAGCAATTGGCATGAAGAGAAAAATCAGTTCACAACTCTACAGCACATTTCTGAGCTCCATTCACAAGTATTTTAGGGGGGCGCTGTAGCTCAGTGGCAGAGCATTGGCCTGTTGACCAAAAGGCAGCATGTTCGAATCTTGCTATGGACATATGCATTTTTTTCCTTAAGCCTCACTAGACCCAGGTTGAAATGGGTACAGCTTTGGCTGGAAAGGTACTCTGCAAATAGACCAGCATCTTATTCAGAGAGTGATTGATAAAGTCTGCCACTGTCTGCTTCCTGCTATAGAAGATGGGATAAGTTCTGGCCCTATGAGCAAATTTGGTTTGAAAGGACTACTTTTCACTAGTATTTTACATTTCATTGTTACAAACAAAAAATTTCATATCCATGTACATCAAAGTACCTTTTCACTGATTCTTTTTTTTTTTTTTTTTTTAAAAAGAACCACATACAACTGAATACATGACTGATGCAATTCTCGAATTTACAAGGAATCATAAATGAGACAAATATTTTCTACACCTTGCTTTGAGGTGTATACTCTGTTAATTAAACCCTTGCTAAACATGTAAGTTATTTTACATTTCTCTCCATGGATTCCAACTGAGATTTTGTTGAAAATAACAGAAAATTTACTTGAAGTGCTTAAGTCAATTTTAAGAACTTCTTGAATCGGTGTTTCCATATGTGTGTAGAATATACTAGTGTCCTTTTCTGTGTCAGAAAGCCATTTTGCCGAGAACTTTTTTTTCGTAGCATTGGGTCCAAAGCCATACTTCTCGCTGGCGTCCACAACATCGCAAATCATGGGCACTTTCTGTTTTTCCATGGCTCCCATGGAGATTTAACAGTTTTGATCATGTTTGAACTGATTTGAATTCTAAACAAATTGAAAAAAAACCCTACTAATTTCAGTCACTTTTGGCTTTCAAGGGCTTCTATGTTTATTCAGCATGCTTAGGCTAGGCGAAGAGAAAGAATAAACATCCGGCTGAGCATGCACACAGTGTCCTCTGAACATGGAAAAGTAAAAATGCAAACTCGGCAGGTACGGAACAATCAGTAAGTGGAGTCGTACCTTGCGGGTTACGAGTGTATGGACTTTAGAACGGACTTTAAGGGATGCAACAGAGCATCATCGAGTAAAGAAAAAGTCGACGATGGGAGACAGAAAAATTTTCACAACTGAAATAACGGAGAAAAGCGGACTTTGGGCATCCCAGTCTCTCTGCTTTTTTTTTTTTTTACTCATAAAATTACAAGGTTCAGAAGATACGCTCACAGCAGATTGTTATTATCTATCGTTATTTTCCTTCAAAAAATGTCTTCCCTGCCAGTTTATACGAGTTACTTCATACTTGTGGTAAGATTATAACATTGTCAAGAGAAATCAATAAATGTGCAATCATACGTTTTGTAAACGAAAATATATCTTAAAACATGCTATTTGACAACAGTGCTTGAATAAGATCTTCCACAGGATTCCTACAGCTGTGCTT
>JAOYNN010107614.1:0-11627 GCA_025770095.1 Goniobranchus kuniei | reverse complement strand
GTTTGGTTTGTTTTGTTTTGATGTTTGTTTTTTTGTTTTTGGTTGTTGTTGTTTTTTTTGCCCTTTTGTGTGTTTTGTTATGCACAAGAGGTGTGATAAACAAATATATGTTTTATGTACTTCATTTTGTCATATGATATATTGGTTGTATGTTGCTGTGGTATTTAGAGAGTTTTTAATTTTTCTTTTAATTTTTTGTTTTGTAATTTATTTGAGGGTTTTTTCCTGTACACATTAACTTTGTATGTTCCAATGGACAATATAATTTCAGAAAACCTATCAACTACCTTTATAATTTGTTTGCGTGAAGGTGTGCGAACTCTCACTTTTTATGTAGGCTTGAAGGAGAACGTAATATATGTATATTATGATAACAAATTTGCATCAGAGTTGAAGCTATAAAACATAAGATAAGTAAAAGGATATACACCAGTGCTAAGAAATATCACTATTAGAAAGGCTTGAAGAAGTATATGTGATATATATTTATGTATATGATCACAACCTGCATCACAGGTGTATACAGGGTGTTTTGATACCTTAAACCTTTTGTTTGGTCGCCATTTTTAGAAAAAGGAACATGTGAAGTCCATTTGTTTGAGAGCAAAGAGTGGCGAGGGTCATCACCAAACCTTGATGCTCATGAATATTCATGTTGCATCATAAAAGCTAGAGTGTAAGAACCATTATGAAGTGTAAACACAATCTTCACACTGCCCTCGTACAAATTTTAAATGTCAAGGATGTTGAAACTGAGCTTTACATTTCTCTCCTGGAGTCGTATCGTGCTCGTCTAGATGCTGCTAGGAAAACTGGTGGTAGACACACTAAATATTAATAAAAATGTTTTAAATTTTGGATTTGAGATAAGAAAGAGTCTATGTCAAAAAGTATATTGTTGTTTTTGTGTCAGCTGCTCTGGGTTTGTCTGGCCAAGGGGGGGCTAAGGTATCGGAACACCACCCTGTCTATAAAACATAACATATCAAGTAAAGTAATGTACACCAATGCTAAGAATTATCACTATGTAAAAGGCTAGAAGGAGCACATGATATATACAGAGTGTACACTTAGCAACGCAACCCATGCACTATTCAATAAGCATTCAGCACTCGAGAAATAGTAAGCGTACCTCTTTGCATCTGTTTTGAACATCCACATGGGATCGCACCTTATTCTCGATACTCAGACTTTCAATAGAGGAAAGTGGTCTTTTTGCCGCGCAAATTAGCCCAGTGAACGGACTAAATTGGTCCCTTTGGGTTGCATTCTCAAGTATACACCCTATATATGTATATTATGATAAGAAACAATCAAGGCTCTCCATACAGCCTCATGCAGACTTCAGTAAACCACCCTAAGCCTGGCACATAAGAAATACATAAGCAACAAATAAACGAGTTCAGAACAATTCGAGGTCTTTTTTATTATTAAAGTGCAATCTTGAAATTACTGAATAGACAATTATTTTTAACTTAAAAACCATTGGTTATATTAGGGTATGTTTTAAGTTGGAATTTCTTTTTCTTGCTCTTTATTTCTATGTTTTTTATTTTTCTTTGTTGGTTTTGTTTTTTGGGTGTATATGTGTTTTTTTGTGTGTGTTTTTTTTTCTTTTTGGGGGGGAGGGGGGTTGTTGGGTTTTTTGTTTATGAAATGTGTACTCAAGTTTAAGGCGTCTTGCGCTAGTCGGGGCATTTCCTTCAACTATGAGAACTACTCTTTGCATTGGCATAAATTTTAATTTTTTTCGTTAAGCAAGGACTTTTCTCCGTATTCCACTCCCCATACAATGTGGTGTTAGCGTATATTAACTTTTATATTACATTTGGTCTCTTAGGTCCGTAACATGTTCTTTGCTGACGGCCACAGAAGAATTGATTTCATCCTGGCGTGGAGCACTGAGGCCAACAAGAAAGCGGACGAGGCCAAAGAGGCTCGCCGTGTGTTTGAGGCAGCCTTGGAAAAGGAAGGGCTGGAGCTGGAATACGATCTGGTACCTTTGTGTGATGGGAAGATTGTGTACATGTGAATGTCAGGGAACTGGGTCTAGACAGGATGGTAGATTTGAACTGATTGTCTAGAAAAATAGCATTTCATAACAGCGACCCAGCAAATAGCAGGAAAAGCTTGAAGTAGAAGAATCTGTAAACCGACCAATCAGAAATTGACAAGAATTGCCCCTTGATTTACTTCTGTCGTGGTGTACAATGGGCACAGATGACTCAGTGGTTAAGGTGTCGATCTTGGTATCGGGAGATCCTGGGTTTGAATCCCGCCTACCACTACTTGTATTGTTTTCCATAAGCAAGAAAATTTACTCGGCTTGCTTCACTGCACTCCGGTGTTAAATGAGTACCTAGCAATAGGCTGGTATAGTTGCACTGAATGTGCTCCAATTTACTGTGTACTCACCAAGAGGTATGCCTGCTAAGGGATAAAGTATTGTAAAGCACTTTGAGACTGTTCTTAGGTAGATGGAAAGGCCTATAGAAATGCACAATTTTTTGTTTGTTTGTTTGTTTGTTTCTTGTTTTGTTTTTTTACTACAGTGTTGGTTTCATGGCAGATGGTCCAGTCTCATCCATAGCAATGAAAATGTTATAAGGATTTCTGGCTAATTTGTTGTTTTAGTTTTCTTCAAGCACAGTCACTTGCAAAAGCAAATAGACTGGTCCAGTATATAAGATATCTTCAGAGGATGTTTTAGGGATGACTATTGAAAAATCATGCTTAAAGGTAACTTGATGCTCTCCCAAGACAGACAAGTTAAAAATAAACAGTAGGTTCATGACCAGTAAATGGCAGACCTAAGAAAGTTGATCCAATTTTTGGTCCATAAGGATTGGAGGTGCTAAAGTATGTCTTAATGCAAAAATTCTTGGCAAAAAAGAAATCTTTTTTTTTCTTTCTAAAACTTTTCTTATTGTAGAATGCTGATCCAAAAGGATTGAATCCCGTGTGTCTTATTGCACAAATTTTGGGGCAAAGGAAATCCATTTTCCTTTCCAAAACTCTTCCTTTTGGAGAATGCTGATCCAAAAGGATTGGATCCGCTGTGTCTTATTGCACAAATTTTTGGCGCATAGGAAATCCATTTCCTTTCCAAAGCTCTTCATTTTGGAGAAGTCTTATCCAAAATGTTGGATCCGCTATGATTTATTACAAGAAATCTTGGCAAATGGGAAATTCATTTTCGTTTTCAAAACTCCTTTTTGAAGCGGTCTGATCGAAAATGTTGGATCCGCTCTGATAAATCACAAGAATTCTTGTCAAATAAAACACACATTTTCCTTTTCAAAAATGCTTCTTTTGTGAGAAATTTGTTCTTAAAGAAGAGTATCCACTTTGTATTCCATGGCTTCTTGGCAAATAGGAAAAAACATTGTCCTTTCCAAAGCTCTTCCTTTCCGAGAAAAGTGTTCTAAAAAAGTTACATCTGCTATAAAACGCCAATTCTCTCTCTCTTCATGTCCTGTTCTGTCCACTTTCCATCATGGTGTTGTCCATCTATTCTCTGATATCTTTTGACCATCTCCTGATTGCTCTACCTCGTCCATGCTTTCCTCAACCATGCCTTCAAGGAGTAGCTTTACTAGACCCTCATGTTTTTTGATGTGTCCAAAATGTGTTAATTACATTTTTTTCACCATTATCATTTAACAGAGGCTTTCATTGTGTAAGGTTTAAATGATGTTTTCTTTCAATTCTTTAGCTGTCCATGGAATTTTGAGAATCTCCTTATAACCCCTCTCTTTCTCCTAAAGAATATCTTTTTTTTTTTAATGGTTCGTTTTGTCATGTTCAGAAGAGGTATTTTTCCTCATTCTAGATGCTTAAATAGATCCTAATTCTGCATTGTAGTCACTGTAGAAGAAGTAGGTAGTTAATTACTTCTGTGGTTATTTACGTCACCTTTCCACATCGTCTGTAATGATAATATAAGAAATATGGTTCATGCCTTAATTGCTGAGCGTATCGCTTGTGTTTCCTGAACTTTTGTAGTTTTATATAATATCTAAGCCATATTTGAATAAGGTTGTTTCACATAGTTTTTATGTTCTTATTTTGTGACAGAGGGGTAAAGAGGTGAACTTTGCTAAAGTGCATGCGCCATTCCACGTTTTGAAGAGATACGCAGACATTTTGAAACTAAGAATGCCGATGAAAGCGGTAAGATGGATCATGGAAACATGAATTAGCTTTACTTTTTGAATTAATTTTGAATTACTTTCTTTTTTTTTTCTTTTATTTTCTTTTGTTAAGTCTGACTGTTGGCATTTGAATGTCTCATTGATTTTTTTTAATGAGAAAAACACCCAGGAAGCAAAAATCAGCATCTTTATTTTTTCAATTTGAGCACTTCTTGTGAGAGATGACTAAAGACTTTCATGATTAGCTCATCACTATCGTGCTGATTAACTTAAATATGTTTTTTTCCAGAAACCTTTTTTTCCCTCTGTTTTGTCATTTAATTTGAAGGATTTGGAGGTTTCCTGTATCGTCATCCTTTTTTTCTCTTCTCTTTTTAGCAAAGAAAAAAAAATGTTTAAAAAGAGAGGGATCTCCAGGCTTTGTTCAGCTCATTAAGTTTCTTTATTCTTCACATGAGAAGTTTAACCTACCTTAAAAATGTCAAAATATCATATAAAGATGATGTTGCATTAATTTTACGTTATGTTATTTCAATTTTGTCGTTGTTGGGTTTTTTTTTAATGGAAATTATTTTGTTTTTGATTTTGCGAAGAATTCTGATAGATATTTGTTCTTTTGGTGGGCATATTCCCCTCCATTTGAGGGCTGCACCTTGGAGAGAGAGAGAAGATAGACGCGGTTGCTTTGATATGAGGATGAATTGGTTGTTAAAATAGTGGGGGCAGATGGAAGCAGTTACATTGATACGATGATGATTGGGTTTTTATAATAGTGGAGGTAACTGGTGTTATGTTAACATTACCTCTGGAGTGAAGAGTAGTTGGAAATGGTTACATTGATATGATGAGTTATGTTTTTATAATGGTGGAGGTAATTCATGCCATGTTAACATTACATTCTGTGGAGAGAAGAGTAGATGGAAGTGGTTACATTGATACGATGGTGATTGGGTTTTTATGATAGTGGGATAACTCGTGTAATGTTAACATTACCTCTGGAAAGAGGAGGAGATGGATGTGGTTACATTGATATGATGAATTGGTTTTTATAATAGTGGAGGTAACTCGTGTTAACATTACTTCTGTGGAGAGAAGAGTCGATGAAAGCTGTATGAATAGTAATATAACAAGTTAGGTGGCCATGGAGTTTCTGTGCTTTTTTCCCCGGCAACTTTGGGTGTCAATGTAGAGGCCTTGGGTTCAATCGCTGCAGAGACAGCTTCTTTGCTTCATCTGGAAATAATCCTTAACACTTTCCTTACCTGATGCTTTTTTGTTATTTATAATATCAAATGGTTTACTGCCGTCCTTTGATTTGCTGCAAATTGTACTTTGTTCTCACTTCAGTAATGCTCTACATTACACAGAATTTTAAACGTTTTTGTTTTCTTTTTAAACTAAAAAGAATTAAATTCTTGTGATATATATCTACATATATTCAGTGTACATAATACTGTTATACGTTTAACTATCATATGTTATTATGTGTAAATCATTTATCCCTATATGATGTGTTTTTTATTCTTTTTTTTTTTCTCACTTTGTCCAATATAATAAAAGGAATATAAATTCTTGTTATTTTGAGTTTCATCTGAAAGGCATGGTGGCTGTTACTTGCTGTTTCAGTAATGAGTGTGTTTCTCTAGATAGTACTATCTTTGCATGCTTCTCACAGAGCTGGTCACTAAGATATTTTTGTGTTTTAACTTATTCTCACATTTGCAAGGGACCTACAAGCAGTTACTCAATTTGTCTTCAAATCTGTTGTAGTTGAAAATGAAAATGGTTGCTGGTCGTTAAAATGTCAACAACTATTGACGGGAAGGTCCGTGAAAGATATCAGGAGGAAAATATATTAAATGTGAGAGGTTGTGCCAGACAACGAAACAATAGGCAAATAAATACGAACCAATGAGACTCGTGCAAATATAATTGACAGCGGTACACTGAGATTGTACAAACATATAATATATTGTAAATGATGTCGTTATTTTGGAAATATTCTACAAAGAACTTGCAGATTTTTTTCCTCAGATATTTTTTTCTAATGTGTGTAGGGAAAGTACGGAAAGAGATTTTAATTTAAGATTTTCATCAAAGGTATCCACAGATGTTTGAGGATGGCATTGGGTGTGTTAATAGATGTTAACGTGTGGTGTGTGGTCAGACATTGGTGTGGGGTGTGTGTGCCAGAACAGTAGCATGGATGACAATGCATGGGAACAATCCTAATTGCCACTTTGGCCATCTTTGTGCATTGCACCTACCACAGAGATGTTTATGATACTTATTTTTGGGTCTTTGTCGTGCCGCTGACATCAATATGACCCAATTGTGATACACTCCAAGACGTTGATCCCATGGAAATTCGTCCGTTTTTGGCTTATGATTTCTTTTCAGAAAAGCCTGTGGGTTTTGGGGCACATGGGAAGTGAAGCCTTATTTATATTGCTTAAGCCTTTTGGATGTTGGGTACAGGGAATAAGGATAGATTTAAATTGCTTTAAACCTGTGGATATTGGGTACCAGGGAATAAGGAACAAATTTTAATTTCTTTAAACGTGTGGATATCGGGACACAGGAACTACAGAAAAATTTAAGTTGCTTAAAACCTGTGGATGTTTGTTTCAAGGAAATAAGGAAAATTTAAATTGCTTAAAACCTTTGGATATTGGGACACAGGACAACCTGTGGGTATAAGGATACAGGGAAATTAGGAATAATGTAAACTACTTAGACCATTTTTTTCCTATCATTCACAGCAGTTCCATGTCATCCTTGCTTTAATTGGCTTTTTAATTTTATTGTAGATGACAGAAACACGTTGGTTTGGTTAAGTTTTTCGTAGCATTGTCTTCTTTACTTTACACGCATTTTATTTCCTTTGATTTCATCTCTGCCCCTGCTGATGCTGCCGCTGCCGCTGGTGATGTGTTGCTGTGCATCTTTTTATCTTTTTTTTTTTTATGACCAATGACTCTGGGCTTTGATTGATTTTTGGGCTCCCTGTTGCGGCTGATATGTCTTGTGCCTGTCGCCCGTGTGATGACGTTTTTTGTAAATGGACAGTCTCTCGCTGACCAGCACATGAAAGATCGATTCACAGACTGGCAGGTAAAGTATGGTATAAAGCTGGGTTGTTGTTTTTTAAGTCATGTTGAGTTTGGTTGGGAGGATGTGGAGGGGCAGGATTGATAGGAAAGCGGAGGCTTTCCTTTCATAACTTTTTAAACAAACATGTGTTGTATTTGGCTGTGTACACAATTTTTTGTTCTGTTTGTTTTTTTGTTCAGCAAGTGCCTGTGTCGATATCCGCAAACTTCACCTGTACCACGTTTTAAATACCTAGTAAGAATTCCCAATTGGCTGTGTTTTCAGTGTTATGATGCACTTAGCTTGGTGTGCTGTTATCGTTTGTGTTATTGTATGTTGTCATCATTACTATTCAATATACGGTATACAATGTTTGGGAAATAGAAATCTCAGTGTCTCTAGGGGTATTGGAATTATTTCAATACAAAGGCCTGAAAAGAAAGATACATTTTTCCTCCACCTTTGGAGGAGCGATTAGATTTTTTTTTTTTTCTTTTCATCTCCTGTGTTGTTATTTTTACTTTTCATTATGGTTTTTTCCTTGTTCCATATTATATCAATATATAGCGGTTTACGAGTTTTAAAAAATATATTTGACCTTTTGTTTCTCTACCCCTCTAAACGAAAATAACATTATTTTTTTTTATTTTATGATTTATCCCCATACATCTTAATCTTGGTGAAAGCTCTTCCAAGTTGTTTATTTTTCTGGGGATTTTTTTGTTTTTTTTTAAACATGAAATTGGTCTCTTTCATTCCTTGCTCGAGTCTTGTTTTTTTTGTTTTCATCTAAAACAATACAACGTTGCCAGTACAATGAGCATCTGACTAAAATGACTGAACGAAACTTGACAGTATCACAGACTCAGTGTCACAAGTCAACCTGGGTTCAAATCCTGGGAATTAAAGACCATTGTTAGATGTCTTTGCGAAAAATATTCATATTTTTACCTGGTTGCCCTCTTGCCGCACAGGAAGAAAATGAGAACCAGCCAGAAAGGGAAATAATCCTATAAGAATCTGTTTCTTTGTTCAAGGCTCAAAGATTGACTGAATCAGGGCCCTGGAAATCTAGACTAAATCCTGGCTCCTACAGACTTTCATTGCCTCAAAGAGATTTTATTTATTTCTCTTCTTTAAAAAAAACCAAAAAAACACCCAAAAACAACAAAACAGTAAAGATTATTCTTAACTTATGTATGCTTTTATCAGAATATTACCAGTATGGTGGAGATTGTGAGGAAAGAAATTTCTGATGACTTTTTCTTCTATGATTGAAACGAATCAATCTTTAGAATTATTTTCTGAGCTTTTGTTATCCCTTGATTTTATAAGCCACTTCCTCTTTCCCGTTTTTATGGTTTCCGTAAAACTTTCACTTTATCTCATAATCTGGCAGTTTTGCTATAATAATTATTTGAAGTTATTTGCTTCTTTTGCTTTTACTACTAGAAAATTCTGATATATCTCCTGAAATTCATACAAATTGTCCGATTGGAAAAGAAATTTGTGACACAAAAACACACAAATGACATGAGATGTTTGTAAAAATCTCCACCTCTACCCATGTCTGTTACATCAAATCTGCTCACACACAGCAAGAATGTGCTTACATGTGTTTTGCCTATGTGTACCTTTTGGCCCGCAACCCGGCACTGACACAGCTACCACTAGTCAGTAAAATGAAATTCATTACAATGTGTTGCATAATCAAGTAGAGGATGGTACAGAATACATGACATTTTGGGTTTCACCCTTCCTCCGACGACGAGTGGACAAAATGATGAACATTTACATATATTAAGGAAAACGGAGGGTGATACCTATCATGCTTGGGAGTATCACCTACCTCTGTTTCCCTTAATAAATGTAATTGTTCATCATTTTGTCCGCTTGTCGTCCAACGAAGGGTGAAACCGAAATGTCATGTCGCCTGTCCCAACCTTTAATTGAGTTACGCAACACTTTGTATCATATTTCATTCACCTGATGTATACTCAACAGTAGTGCTCCCACCTATTTGGTCACTTGTCAGTATAAAACTATGCATGGCTTTTTCAGTGTTGTGCATCAACTCACTTACATCATGCCATTGGCAATACATGTATATGGCTATGATTTGATCTTCTGTTTTGGATTGTTGTACATTGTTTGTATTATTTTGTCAATGTGTTTTGCTTTCTTTCTGACTAGAAAGAGGGAAAAAGGCATGGAAATTTATAAAGTTTTATTTTCGGGTGTTTTACTGAATATGAGCATTGAAAATTGTTATTGAACTGGGCATCCTGTGTGAGGGCCAGAAATTTGAGAGGGAATGCGGACATTGCCTCAACAGAACAGGTTGAAAGCCTTTTCGCAGCCAATTTTCTTTTTTCAGCCAAGAACTATGGTCGTCACGGTGACAGTGGATATTACCACCTCACACCACCTGAGGCAGCATTGGCTAGAGGAAAAGAGTTAATGAGAGCAGAAGTCACCTTTCATCCAAAATCTCACTAACCAACCATATTCATAATAGTGCATTGCATCCACTTTATCATCAAAATTTCATTTTTTGTACGCTTTGAATTTCATACGGCTTTATTGATATTTATGTTTTTGTTTTTCTTTCTTCTTCTTTCATGATATGGTTGTACATCTTTTTTAAGGCAAATGATGCTCAGTGGGTAAGATGGTGTGACGTATTCGTAATATCCTCTCCTTGTTCCTTATCTTCCACTTTCCTAGAATACACTCTGGCGTAGTGCCGTTTATACGTATGTTTTTTGTTTTGATACGTCAATTCAAAGAGTTGCTGTACCAGACCAGAGCACTCCAGGGCCACGACAGAAAGCAGGCTTCTGAGGCTCCTGTTACAGCAACTCTCATTGCCGAGTTATGAGAACCTTTTTTTAGGATTGAACGCGGCTTTGCATTGTGTTTTTATTTGTAGTATTGATTGAAATGTTTATCTAGAAGAATGATGCATTTGCGATATTTCAACGAGGTTGATTCCTGTTAATTGATGGCAAAATCCTGCTGCTTATTCTTCTATGTGTAAACTTTGCGATTCCTATAAATTATCGTGATCAGCATGTTGAATGCCTCAGTCAAGAATTGTAACTGCCGAGGTAGAGACTCAACTGCCATTTTGCCCAATAATCCTCAATAAAGGTTTTCTTTTTGTTCTGTTTTGTTTTGATTTTGTTGAAAGCATCATTGTATAGTTTGTTACCCTGTATTATACGCATCCAATAACCCAAACCATAGAAATGGATTAACACGCTGGTCGCATTCAGGTGATGAAAATCGTATTCAGCTAAAATACTTAGATTTTCTTTTCTATTGTCATTTTTGACTTGTTTTGCTTTGGAATTCTGTTTCTTCTTTTACTTTTTAATTTTGGATATATGATTAAACAAAAATAGAATGAATGTTTAGCTTTTGATTTTAACACAGAATGCATGTTTTAGATACTTTTCCTTTTAAATGTTGAGATATTTCATTTACAGAAATAACATGAATGTCTAGCTTTTGATTTTAACACAGAATTCATGTTTTAGATACTTTAGCCTTTTAATTTTTGTCAAGAATGAGTCGCAACCCAGGGAAATGAAGTGCACACAGGTTGTTTTGTTCAAATGTTTGGTAGTTTTAGCCACGTATAAAGGACAGCATCATACCATATCATATCATATTTATTGGTGAGATAGGTCATAGAACTTTAAAGACACTGAATAAACAAAAGCAATTTTAGATTCAACAATTTTACATACCCATCATAAACAAAGCAATCATTATTCATCATAGTCATAAATTTCGTTTTGGAGCTCCCTATCAGTGGCATTTTTAATGAGTTTAGACTGTCAGAGCATTTAGTTTGAAAAGAGAGTATCATATTAATGAGGTACAACCACCCATTACAGATATCTTGTACAATCATCCTGAAAGAAAACGGTTGCCTTGAAATTATTGCCTTGCCATTATGTATGGTTTCAAATTAAGAATTGAAGACAGGAAGGGTAATAGTAAATACTACAACAACAACAAAAGAAAAGCAACGCACACAAAATATTATGTAAAAAAATTTTTTATAGCAAACAACATCTCCCCCCCAAAAAAAATCCCAATCCAACCTCGTAACACACATCCAAGTCCATCTTGCCCAAAATGGTCAAATATTTAAATCGTTATTTGTGCAAAAGTTTAAAGGGTTTGGATAAACGTGGGATATGAGAATTCTTTTTTTTTTTTTTTTTTTTGCTCATCAAAATTGACCCCATCCATGTTTTTGTTTTGTTTTGTTTTATTTGTTATTTTGTTTTTGTTCTGTGTTGCATTTTGTTTTGGGTTTTGTTGTTTTTTTGTTGTTGTTTGTTTTGTTTTTTTGTTGTTTTTTTT